>BQKZ01001140.1:85762-96085 GCA_036244855.1 Temnopleurus reevesii | reverse complement strand
ATGGTATGTTACATATGACCTTCATTACAAGATATCCTGGTACAAGCATGACTCGCTAAATTGGCACTGTCAGTCCCGGGCTGCAGGGGACATTTGATGCCTCCCCATCCATTAACTCAATTTTCGAATTACGAATGGGACTCTGATTTCCATTTACTCATGATTTACGTCATTATTATATCATGAACAAAACATAGGCCTACTGCACTATTAACAGGTTTACATTAATCTCTTTATTGTTTACAACTTCTGGGCGTGTCATACTTTTGTTAGCCGATGAATGCCCGATGTATGAAGGATAATGCAAATACTATGGCCATGATGGCGTACGTCGAATAAGTCATGGGTATAAGTTAAACATACGTTGAAACACGCTTTGCATACGTTGGAAACATTGTCATGTAGGAATTGTAGGGCGATAGTTGTTGTTGTTTTTTGCAAACAGAGAGGTTTTCGACATATGTCGAGGCATGGCTCATACGCACCGCATACATGGCATAAGTTATACAAGTTACGCAATCGTTGTGAAACGTACACCGTCTAGAACGTAGAGATACGGCCCCAAATGCGGTGGTCATACCCTAAGCAATCGCCATAAGTTACTAGTACGTTCTATATAACTTCAAGTAGGCCTACGTTACGCACACGCTCAGGCCTCCCGTGCAATATACCGTACCTTTCTCTTACACTTGGCAGGCTGAACATCCTCTTACCCGGCCGGAGTCACAGTCTTCCATCTTTCATCTTCCAAAATGTCTTAATTCAAATTTCTTCAAAATTAATTTGTGGAACCCCTGCACAATTCAACAGCACATATAATAGTGAAACAACGGAACAGCCAGATGCTATAGTTACTGATCTGATGGTGAAATTTACAACAAAAGTATCCCGTACGTTAAGATTACCCAGTGAACTGGTTCGGAAAATTTACCCCGGGAGGGGATTTGCAAAGTTGTTTGGAAATCCAATTTAGTAACCGCTTTGTCCCTTTCAGATTTGCCTTCTTTATAGTTTCTTTTAAACTGGTTTCCATTACAATATTTTAAAGCGGTATATCTTAACGGGTTCTTCATGCAGAGAAGGAGTGGCATTGTCGTGGTACCTGTGTACACGCAGGTAAAAGGTCTCAGTGTCTGTTAAACGTGTGATCAACGCAACGCCTTTAATTGGAAATAAATGAGAATTAAAATTTTGGAAATAGATTTGATGTATCCAAACAATGTGAGACAGGGCCATATAAGCCTTTAAACGATTAAGCGATGCCAAAGTTTGTGATTACACTGTCACAAGTAATATTTAGGCGGGAACGTCACATTTCAGAAATTATGCCCCAACCCATCAATTTGCGGTACCGGTATCGATAGCTGTGCATGAATTACGAATGCTCCTGTCGTCTGCGTGCGACATGTCTTCCTGAGCTAACCGCTGTGGAGTAGTGTGTAATCGGACAAAATATGGAACGGAAATTTTGTAGGGTAAGATTATTTGGGAGGTTCATCTCCCTAGTGGGAAGTTGGTTAAGGAGAAAACGAGTTACTCGAATGGTCTTTGATGATGATTTGGTTATGACTTCCGATTGGCTTGTTAAGTGAAAAAGTGCAAGTTCATTATGCTGATGACGACTGGTAGGTTTAAATGCAGGATGAGTATCGGGGGAATTGTCATGTTCGGATATGATTTGTTGTGAAACAAGATAGAGGAAAAATAAATCATAGTGAAGACCGTAATTCCTTATTCATGTAAATATCTACTATGCCCTGTATTTTGTGACCAAATCGATTTTTAGTCATATACTTTATATATAAACGAGCATTAAAACAGGAAATGCGCGAAAATACTCTAGGCGTGGCTGGGAACAAGCAAATAGCATTTATGTTTTTGTTTCATAAAGCTGTTCTTAGAGTTACGCACGAATCTGTGCAAGACCTGTGACCCTTTCTCAGGCGATACTCATTGTCACTAGTCGTGCGCAGAGTCGTGGGTACCTTTATGAACATCTTTGTGCAACTCAACCCAGGTCAGTGTTCTCATGATGTTCGAACGAGTACGTTGGGAATACTGATAGCAGAATTTTGTAGTTTTTTTGTGACAGTATCACAATATATTAATATTCATGACATGTATTATTTTTAATGTAAATAATTTTGCAGGTTTTGTATATTTTGGGAGAAAGTGCCAGACACCAAACCCCTTATGATATTAGATTTCTTGATTTAACCATGCGCTAATTCATGGAATACTCGATAAACCAACATTGAAAATAGATACAAAACAGAAACGAATATTAGTGTTAATTTTAACGATGCCGACCATTTAAGAATTAGAAGACTATTTTTTTTGGGGGGGGGGGGATCATCATTGTAATCAACACCTTTCTTCTTCTTCTTTATCTTCTTCACCTTTTATTCTTCCTCAATTTTTCATGTCCTTGATCTTAATGTGTTAGGCCTATTTATTTTTGCATTCGTTATCTCATTTATTCTTGGAAATGATGCTTTATTTTTTTTCATTTATTTACATGGTCACGTGATGAACAAGGTATTTTCAAAGCAAATGTTTTTTTTTTCATGAATTCTACATGCCTGAAAGAAGCCATTTTTTCTGCGGGATTTTCAGCACGGCACTGATTGAAGTAAACACACTACCCGGGAGATGTAACAGAAAGAGATATTGGTATGTCATGTATGTAGACAGAGCCCAAGGCTCTGACGGTCTTGGCACCCAGATCCTCTTTTAGTCACGTTTGAAGACTATTTTCAGCCTAAATATTCATATTTGTATAACCAGCAAGAAATGTATTATTGCATGAAGAGTTGTTTGTGGCTTTCAACCACCAACTTGGTTATTTTTCTGAAATGAGGAAGGGAATTAACCGTATCTTGTGACATCTAGTTCTCAAATTTTGCAAATTCTAATGAAACACAGATGTATCGTTAAAGTTTCAAGTAGGACGAATATTTATCATAATATATAATAATAATATTATTATTCAGTTCTTATATTGCGCGTAACACAATAGTCATGGCATGTCCGTATATATATATATATATGCGCTTAGTATTTTAGTATTCATAAACAGTTGTCAATTTCAAGGGTTTATCTGTCAATCTACATTATGCAGTCCGACGTCACTTATTTAAACAAAATGACAGCATTTATTTTGAATATATGCAATTTTAACTCAATAATGGTTATTATGGTTATTTTGTGGATGAGCAATGGTCGTATTCATATACTCTGGCTTTTTGTCAAAACAAACAAAAATACTGACCATTTTATTTTCCAAAAGTGCTTGTTTATTGGTTTACGTACATGCCTTATTTTGTTGTAAATCTATTTTGTTTTCACTCATTATAGTTCAGTCACACATTTTAATTTACATTTGCAAATGTTCAGCGTGAATGGAGCTCATATAGTCCAAGAGGACACACGTGGATGACTTTTGTTGTTGGCTAAGCATGTGTCCTGTGAAATTATGTTTATACATTTAGGGGCCGTAAGATTAAATTTACGCTGGGCATAAATTTTTCATTTAGGCAAATATGTGACTAAATCTTTCCAGTTTTCATAATTCTTTCATTTACAATGCATTTGATGTCATCGTCTCTCTGTCTCTTTTTCAATCTACGACAAAAATTACTGTGGAGTACAGCCCTGCTGGGTAGACGCGGCGATGAGGCGGCTACTGTAGCGACCACTCGCCGGGACTCCCCGGGAGTCTCACCAAGCCCGACACCTTCACAACCAGAATCATTCGCATCATTTACAATCTCAATCCTTTCGTGGATTTTGAACAAATCTAAACGAGAATTTCAGCTTATCACGGTCTATCATCTTGATTTAGTTTATTAATTATTAAATCAAATTTCATGTCTTCTAACTTCCCTTTCTAATTTTAACTGTACTAGTTCCCTTCCGTCTATCTTTTTTCTATTGTTATGCAGCTCACAACTGAAAGTGGTTACCCTGGGTAAACGAGATATATTTTTATTATTATTATTATTATTATTATTATTATTATTATTATTATTATCATTATTATGATAATGATCATTATTATTATCATCATTATAATTATTATCATCAATATTATTGATCATTCTTCTTCTTATTATTATTATTATTAATATCATTATCATTATTATCATCATTATTATTACTATTATCATTATCATTCAATGTTTCTGCATGTAAACAATCAAAATATTTAAAGTTATTATTGTATAATCTCTTTCATTAATAGCATTAATGTCCTCGATATTCTTATATATTATGTGCATGATTATTAGATTGAATATCTATCGAGCTAGAAAAAAATATATACTGTAGTTGCTATTGGGCATGCTACCTAAAACCATACCAATTTTATTTTTAAACCCAATACAAAGTTACCGATATTCTACACCGTCTTAATAATGAACATCATGATATTAATGATTGACATTACAGACAAACCCCGTGATATCATCGACTATGTTTCTAAGAATATCTCTCAATGTGTCTAGACGACCACAATATTGAGTATTTCTATTATATTCTAAATATAGGATCATCTCTTTCTACAATAATTTGCTGTAGAAAGTAAAACTTAAATCCTGGTATTTTTCCGTTGTTTGTGTGTGATGTTTTTATTATTTTCTTATTCATCGATTTGCTTACAAATTTTGTTGCCGCTGTAAGAAATTTAATGTTTCTTAATTTCATATTTTTAATCGCATCTAATTCATATTTTTATATCAGGTTGAAAATTGTAAACAATTCACTATACCTTGAAATACTTTCATCGATAATTTCTAATCTAATAAGAGGGAATAATAGTTCTTTTCGATCGACTGTTTTTGTATGGGGAATTAATTCAGGGGTGAAGCCCGTGATGCTACTAGCGAATTCAGCCTTTATTCGTCATAATCTATAAAACAAAAGAAATAAAAAAAAACAACAATGACCCACCCCTAAAAATGTAGAAGAAAGAGAAAGAATAAGCAAGCAAGTAAATTATATATATTTCTGGTTCATTGTTTACATTTGCAAACTCTCCTTCCCCTCCTATTTGCTCAATACCAGAAAGAGATACGGTATTCAGCTTTCCCAGAGGACAATTTGAATTGAATTGAATAGTACATTTATTTCCTTTTTCGAACGACATAACAGACGTACGATACAAAATATAACCAAACAGTAAACGAAAACAAAATAGGATTTTAGGGGAAAATACTTTTGTGATGAAAATCGAGTGTATTTAAATGGGATGATGTTCCATGCTGTGCTTGCATCATGCTCTCACGGACAGTCACCTTCCTAGAAACTGACCAGAGAAAGTTTGTTTGGGTTGGCAACGTATTTGGTGACTCATAGAGAAGGTATTACAATCACAAAACAATAATATTTACCCGTTTAAATTTTCTCTTGTCAAATTATTTACGCTTTAGAGTTAATTCAGATAATGGTCATCGTGGTGTAATTACGATTAAATGCAATGTGTAAAAATGTAACTTGACAGTTTTGTTTTTCTTGCTGGCGGAAAGTCATTTAGCAACACAATGAATCTACTAATCTTTTGATAAAAACAGGTAAAAGTTACCGGTCATCATCAATACTTGTTTGTGAAGAGATTTGTATATTATTTTCCTGTTTTTACTCGAAGATATTATCTCTTTAATTTTTTTTTCAATTTCCCACATCTTGAAAGAAACCCACCGTTTATCTAATAACCGCATTTCCGACTAAAACAGGATTATCAGTGTATCCGGAACCAACACGTATTGTTCAGTAAACTAAAGGTTGCTTGTCTATCCTGCTTGATAATCAAAACTATTTTGAGTGATAAGTGGTTTTCCATTATTTCACCAAACCGCGTCTATATTTATGATGTTGTTCTGTATTTAGCATTATTGGTTAGGTCACAACAAAGGAATGGATTAGTCACAAACTCTAGTGCCTAATGTCTCTCTCTTTTCCGCTCGGTTTCCACGAATCAACCCGAGGAACAAATATTATTAGGGATGTGTGCTGAAAGGCTTTGTGTAATGGGAGTTTACTGGTATCAATCAGCTCGCTTGTAATTGAATTTGACCAATGACATGGTCAGATGTGTGGATATCTGCTTATCTTGTTAAAAAAAGTTCAAGTACAGCTTTTCACACGTGTGGTGCGTGATATAACCACTGATGTCATCTGTATGGTATTGCTTCGAAGCTAATCGTAAAAGATTGAGAAAAGTAGAGAGACAATAAGTGGGTGGAGCTTTCGTACATATAATGTAAAAAGAACAAATAAAATAATAAAAAGAAAAAGGTACATTAAACAGGATTACATTTCACTTCAAAAACAATCTTTTGATGGCCATGTATAAATGATTGATGGCCTAATTATTTCATTTAAAAATTCTTATCGATCATGCATGGATAAACACATTAGGGTTAGGGTCTGGATAAGGAAAATGATTACATTTGTTATCTGCCCAAAGCAACACAAAAATAATGTTATCGGTTTCTATACGCTGTTTCTCCTACTCAGCTCAATATGTTTATACCAATTTATTTTGAGGACTCATTTAATAAGTTTGTTTACAAATCATTGTGATATACCAACAATCATAATCTAGTTGTCCTGTTTCAAATCTTCTTTAAACAATAGAGAATCAGTCACATTCAGATAATATTTGGAGTAAGTTGCATCACAAATGGAATGCCTGGACGATGAATTGTTATCACCGGAACATTCTCTGACTCATACTACCAGACATGAAGGAGGAGGATGTGCGGGTATGTTCCCGCTTTGGTCGACCCCTCTTTGCTTTACCGATGTTTGGATTTCGGCTCTAAACTTCAGAAGCGGCGCCAACCAAATAATTAACTGCTGCTTTATTATGTAATCGATTATACAATTACATTAAAATCATAATGCACGGAGTATTGAGCACTCAACAGATTATATGATTATAGTATTAATTGTTCATTATTTATGTTTTCATTATAAATAGCATTTGTATCTTAAGTAGTTATGATTTTAACTTAGCCTTACTATTTTTATCAAGTCTACTATTAAATTGTAATTTTATTTGTGTACATTGTAATTTATGTTTCTATGTTTCGCTGATCAGGCTACTCTGAATAAATATTCGTGAATAAAAAAAAAAATGATAATAATAATAACTGAGTGGATACGCGCAACTATTGCATCTAATATCATTATCATCATTATTAATAGTATTATTATTATAAAAAGGTTCACGCTTTACTCTGCGATTGATTAGGCAATTAGATTTTTTCACAAAATTCAATGGATCCACAATTTTATTGGATTACCCAATTATCGGTACATACTTACCAGGGAGATTCGCAACTCCTATACGGCTACAACTCAATTGCAATAACGAATTTCCTTTCAGTTAAAGAAAATAGGCCATGTACTTCTCAAAATTCTTTCCCACATATCGCCCTAAATTTAAGGTTCACGTAAATTTATTTTCCACAAATTGGAAAAAAAAAAGTTTCACATGATATTTTGTAAAGCCATCAGTGAAATATAAAAGCATTCGAAAATATATAATGGAATAATCATAGATAAAAAGACTTTAAAAGAACGATACCTTATTGTCATGGATGTGGAAATGATGATGATATTGCACGGGGGGGGGGGGGGGTAATTAATATCTATCCGGAAACGTTTCATTGAGCATGTCGATTTAATCTAATTTTCTAAACATTACGTTAAACGTGTGGCTTTCTTTCACCACCCTCGTTCCTCCATTTATAATCCTCATAATAACGAATGAAAATTGGTGCAATCAACAGCCTGTCAAATTAGCTAACTGACACTTTCAATATAACATGCGAGATTTTATTGTCGATATTCTGTGAAATCAATTATGGTCTGAGACCTCACCCACCCCATACACTCCCATACATGTTTCCCATCCATCTGATATGTGGTCGGAATGAACCAGAATTGGTTTCGCGATGACGCTACGTATAAAGTGCATATCCGTCTAAATATTATTTTTCTACGAAAAGGTCCCGCCCAGGGTTGCTATAAAACTTTCCAGCATTTACTGAACAAAGTAATAATTTGCTCATAGCACGATATGTGTGCATGAATTTGCCCTGGGGATTTATTTCAATCCGCCTTTGATATAGACAGATTCTTGTGAATATGATAGCAAAATTACCCGTTCTTAAAATCCCCAAATTGTTCCTGTAAAATAAAAAATAATTAAAGCCAATGGGATATTGAAAAAAAACAACAATTTGAAAGATACGAAATATAGCTTACTTTAAATATTTCGGAATAATATTGTGACGACTTCCAAATAATGGCAAATTTTAGGACCATTCTGCGATTCTCATTTTTCTCATTTGTTGTTCTAATTAGAATAAAGAAACACATAGTGTAACGCCCCCCCCCCCTCATTATAACATCTCCTTGAGAGCGGNCAATTTTACTTTATATACACTCTTATAGAAATAAAATATATTTGGAAACCTCGGGATTATAAGGACCAAAATACAAATTCCATGCGCTCAAAAATAATTTTATGAAAAGCCTAAGCCCTAAACTCTTCCGAAATGGCTGCTTTGGGTGAATTTAGTATTGAACATTAAAAGTTCCCAGTACAGAACTAACTTCTGGGGAAACCTTTTAGAACTTCTTAATCCTAAAAGTGCAGAAGGAAGAAGAGGGAGTTCTGATTGTATGTTACATATGACCTTCATTACAAGATATCCTGGTACAAGCATGACTCGCTAAATTGGCACTGTCAGTCCCGGGCTGCAGGGGACATTTGATGCCTCCCCATCCATTAACTCAATTTTCGAATTACGAATGGGACTCTGATTTCCATTTACTCATGATTTACGTCATTATTATATCATGAACAAAACATAGGCCTACTGCACTATTAACAGGTTTACATTAATCTCTTTATTGTTTACAACTTCTGGGCGTGTCATACTTTTGTTAGCCGATGAATGCCCGATGTATGAAGGATAATGCAAATACTATGGCCATGATGGCGTACGTCGAATAAGTCATGGGTATAAGTTAAACATACGTTGAAACACGCTTTGCATACGTTGGAAACATTGTCATGTAGGAATTGTAGGGCGATAGTTGTTGTTGTTTTTTGCAAACAGAGAGGTTTTCGACATATGTCGAGGCATGGCTCATACGCACCGCATACATGGCATAAGTTATACAAGTTACGCAATCGTTGTGAAACGTACACCGTCTAGAACGTAGAGATACGGCCCCAAATGCGGTGGTCATACCCTAAGCAATCGCCATAAGTTACTAGTACGTTCTATATAACTTCAAGTAGGCCTACGTTACGCACACGCTCAGGCCTCCCGTGCAATATACCGTACCTTTCTCTTACACTTGGCAGGCTGAACATCCTCTTACCCGGCCGGAGTCACAGTCTTCCATCTTTCATCTTCCAAAATTAATTCAAATTTCTTCAAAATTAATTTGTGGAACCCCTGCACAATTCAACAGCACATATAATAGTGAAACAACGGAACAGCCAGATGCTATAGTTACTGATCTGATGGTGAAATTTACAACTACAGGCCGCATCCCGTACGTTAAGATTACCCAGTGAACTGGTTCGGAAAATTTACCCCGGGAGGGGATTTGCAAAGTTGTTTGGAAATCCAACTTTGTAACCGCTTTGTCCCTTTCAGATTTGCCTTCTCTATAGTTTCTTTTAAACTGGTTTCCATTACAAAATTTTAAAGCGGTAGATCTAAACGGGGTCTTCATGCAGAGAAGGAGTGGCATTGTCGTGGTACCTGTGTACACGCAGGTAAAGGCCTCAGTGCCGGTCTGTTTAGCGTGTGACCAACGAATTGGAAATAAATGAGAGTTAAAATTTTGGAAACAGATTTGATTTATCCAAACAATGTGAGACAGGGCCATATAAGCCTTTAAACGATTAAGCGATGCCAAAGTTTGTGATTACACTGTCACAAGTAATATTTAGGCGGGAACGTCACATTTCAGAAATTATGCCCCAACCCATCAATTTGCGGTACCGGTATCGATAGCTGTGCATGAATTACGAATGCTCCTGTCGTCTGCGTGCGACATGTCTTCCTGAGCTAACCGCTGTGGAGTAGTGTGTAATCGGACAAAATATGGAACGGAAATTTTGTAGGGTAAGATTATTTGGGAGGTTCATCTCCCTAGTGGGAAGTTGGTTAAGGAGAAAACGAGTTACTCGAATGGTCTTTGATGATGATTTGGTTATGACTTCCGATTGGCTTGTTAAGTGAAAAAGTGCAAGTTCATTATGCTGATGACGACTGGTAGGTTTAAATGCAG
>BQKZ01001140.1:62438-73042 GCA_036244855.1 Temnopleurus reevesii | reverse complement strand
TTCTCTCTCTCTCTCTCTCTCTCTCTCTCTCTCTCTCTCTCTCTCTCTCTCTCTCTTTCTCTTTCTTTCTCCCCCCCCCCATCTGTTTCTCCATGTTTCTCTCTATCTCCCGCCATCTCACTTCCTCATTTTCTTTCTTTCTCTTCATCTAAATCTTCGATATATTCTCTTTATTTATCTTTCTCTTCTATCATGATCTTTCATATTCTGAAACAACAATAATTCTCTTTCTTTGATATTAGTTTACATTTTCATTTCTTTTAGTGTTTTTGATCGTCTTGCCATTTTTCTCATTTGAAATCTTTTTGCAGAACACCACATCATAATTATAGCAAGCAGGATTACACAAAAATCAATTATATTTTAAAGAAATAATTTATTGAATACAAATATTACTTTATACAATATAATACACTTAAGGCAGAATGCAATGAAAGCCTTTGTCAAGATGGTTTCACCATCACAAAACATGAAAATTGGAATAATAAATTAGAAACATCTGGTAACAACAGAACGTAACATGAAGACATGACATATACCACACTTAGAAAGATAGGCACGTTTGTATTTAAATACATAACATGAAAGTACCATCTATATTCATAATTTATACAAAAGGGTGACTGAATCGGTCGTTTTATGTCCTCATAAAACCGACTAAACACGCTATTTTCACTTTTCACTTTTTCCAATTATCAAAGGGCATAACTCTGTTAAAATGATCATACTGTACTATTGAAGTGAATTTACTGTCAGGTTGTCCTTGTTTCCTAAAACAATTTGTGGGTACAAATGTCAAAATATGTAAGTAAATACAGGAATACCAACACTTCCAAAATATGCATGATGTGAATGATTTTAAAGTGTGAATAACGCAACAGCTGAACAAAAATGAGAGCAAACGTTGCAAAAATAATTTTATTGACAGTCATTCACTTGTTCTCATAACGAAGCATTAAATTCATATGGGAATACAACTCATGCATATACCAGAACCGTTTGCAACTCTGTGAATTGTGGAAAATCGGTTGAAATGACAATAATCACGGGTCACATTGCTAGTAAAATCAACGCCAGACACCGCTCATATTTTCAACTCGACATATCCCACTTATGGCAAAATTGAGGGATTGCTTTTTCAATGATAATAAATAAACCCTGATGAATGCATATTCTGGAAGAAATATGGTTGCATAGACAATGACAGGTGAACATTTTGGAAGCGAAAATTGCATAGGTTTGCGAAAATTGTCAATCATCACAAATCAACGCAGACATCTTAGATTTCGCCATACCGTATGGACCATGGTTGAGTGACGTATAGATGACGAAATGGTTAAGACGCCAAATTTCGTTACAAGCCATTGAGAAATCCAAAATTATTAACCTGATTTAGCAGCATTATTTGATTTGCCTTTGGGATTAAAAAATTCCCCTTTATTACCAAATTATCGAACAGAATACCAAACCATAATAATTGTTTACATTCTATGACTTGTACAAGTCCGACAAAAATGCAGTCAATCATTGAAACAGTATGTTAACAAAATCCTATTGACTTGAATATCGTTATTCACGAACTAAGCGTGAAATTTAAGGTCTATCATGCAGTACATGTAGTGAATTAACGCCAGAGTGTATACCGCACATTTATTGTTTTTAAATTAAACAGACCGTATTTTGTCGCCATGTCATTTGGATAGGTGACATTAAATGGATTTCAACATGAGTCGCACACGGCTACCAAATCGTTTAACAGATCATTCAATAAAATGTGCTAGATTACGTTAGTACAATGTAACAAAAATATGCAACATCATGTGTTACAAATATCAGCATTAATAGCCCATGTTTCGCAGACCATTTTCCTATTCAAGTCATATGAAGGAATCAACGTACGGTATCCCAAATCCAGACCTTCTCACTTTATGCCATAGATAAAGTAAGGGTCTCTTCGTCGGTCTTGTGTTCGTGCGGCGTTGTCGTATATCGACATGATCCCAGGTTTGACTTTGCCACATGGCACCAAAGATCACGTAATTGTTCGCATGCAATCGTCATGCCATAATGGGCATTACAAATGTTGCTGATGGTGTCGAACCTCCAAATTCATTAACACATTATGACGACAATACCCTATATGAGGTGCGAGGAGAAGGAAGTGTCGGTTTTGACATACGTCATAAACGTGCAGGGTGATATATTTGAACTCAAGAAAATAATCATATAAATTCAGGGTTGACATTTACGAGCTGGTATTAACACAAGTGAATACAATCGCCATATGATTTGCATAATCTGTTTCATGTTGTTCAGTATTACGATTAGTAACAAAACGTCATCCCAATACAGTATAATTAATAATACAACATCTTTGAGTAATGCATTTTCATCTCCTGTAACAGGCTACGACTGTTGAAAAAAATAAAGTTCACAACTGAGCCAATTCCTTCATTTTTTTTTACTTGGTTGAGTTCTGGTTTGAATTGTCCTTCCAAGTTCATTATTTATTTTCAGCACTTCAGACGGATATAAATAAAATAGCATGTGTTTTACGATCTTTCATGTCGAAAACGAATGTTCTTTTGGCAAAGTTCGCGCCACGATCAATCAATGGGTCGAAATATTTTCGTCACCCTCTTGTCGCTTTGTCCTTTTTCGTCTCTTCGTCACCCTCTCTTTCACAGAAAATGTGACTCAAATGTCTTAGTGATTGAATAAATTCACGATCACGAGCTCTGCAGTCCCGTCATTTCTAGACTCACGTCCCAGAGCTTCTGTGCGAGGTCCTGGTCTCGCGCTGTCCTCGATAGTTTCTGGACCTGACAACCTTTGAAGAACTCTCCCGATTGTTCGAGAATATCGTCCGATACCGCGCAATGTATCGTCGTCTGCGCGCCTTCTTTGACTGACTTGAGGAAGAAGAAGGAGATGAGAGGAGCGAGGGCCCGCAGCCAACCAGCCCAGTTTCGCTTGATATCAGTGTTGACTGAACCTGGAAAGAAAATATGAGAGTTTGATGTATTGATTTGCAACGGGAATTAGTGTTGACCTTTATAAATACTCATAATGTATGAATTTACAAGATCGGGACAATGTGTAGTAGAATCAGTCTGAAAAAAAAATAATTGAGGATGATTTTGAATAGCAATAATCATAAGTGGTTCAATTCAAATTCCGATATGATCAAAACAATATGCAAGGGAAACGTAAAAAGACAATAGAGTGTTTTTATCATAAACATGATAAAGGTAGACTCTCCAGTATTGATCAGTCAGTAAAAGCACATTTGAATTAAATTCTTTTCGGGGTGGGTTCGTTTTTATCTGACAAGAAGAAGAAAATCATGAAAAAATGCGAGACAAACAAAACAAGAACAAAACTTTTAGAATACTTCTATAATTCTCACAGTCGAAAAGTCTTCTCACCTGGGTGGAGACTGAAGCTAACAACACCCGTGCCAGCCATGTTGGCCGCGAGCTGCCTGGTGAAGAGTACATTGGCAAGTTTGCTCCTTGCATAGGACTTCACCCGGCCCTCGTTCACCGCCAGACGCTCCAGATCGAGCGTGCCGAACATATAGGCGTCAGAGGAGACATTGATGACCCTGGATGGAGCACATTTCTGCAGCTTGTCGAGGAGGATGTTGGTGAGGAGGAAGTGTCCGAGATGGTTGACACCGAACACGAGTTCGTGTCCCTCCTCGGTGCGTAGCGACCCGTCGTTGATCACGCCTGGGAGAGAGGAAGATGTCGGTTGTTTAAAAACAATTCATAAGTAGGTATATTCAACAGGATCAAATTATCATTAATGATATTGGCAAGCGAGGAAATATTCGCATAAAATGATATTTTGGGTAAACAAATCGACTTCCTAGCATAGAACATAGATAAAATGTAATTTGAAAGTCTGATACAGCATTTGTGTTCTAACCTGAATCATTAGTCATGAAACTAACTTTTTTTTTTACACTTACTCGATCGGTTGATGCTGTTTTCTTGTTATTGAAAAATTTACAATACTCAAAATGAAATTTACGCAACTTTATGAAGTTTTATTTTAGCTGAAGATTAAAGTGCGTTCATTTTTAAACAAAGATTTATTTTCTTTGTTATATTATTATTCAAATGAAACGAAATAAAAGCAAACAATTAACTTGAAACATGAGCTTGTATTTCTGTTTCTGATAAGCTCATCCATATTTCCTTTTCCTTTTGTTGGTAATCGATGCAGATATTGTAATATAAAATTACGAGTCAAAACGATTGCAGAGTGACACAATTCCTTTTAAATATTTGGTTCAAATATCATTTACTAAAAATGATGCATTAGAATAAAAAAAAAGGACCACTTGGAAAAGATTGGTTACAAAAAATAAACTTTTGATATATAGGGGTAATGGAATATTTGTGGTTAACTACGTAAATGGAATAGTAAATGGAAAATCGTAAAAACAGCGCCAGTCATTTTCACCCTAATATGCCATTTTTTACCCTATTGATTTTTTGACCCCTTTGATAGTAATTGATAGCAGTAATACTTTAAGAAGTGTCTATAAATTTTAGTTTACTCCTCACTGGTTTAAGAGTCTCAATTATTTCAAGAAAAATGAGCACCAGAACGAATTTAAGGCAGATTCCTACGAAGCATTCTGAGCCAAAACGTTTAGGATTCATCTTCTTAAACTGTGATGAACATTTATGATGAAACGCATATCAAAATTGACATTTATTAGCCTGATCCTGGATCCCTTAAATGGGATGATAACGTTTCGACATGAATATAAAAATGTTATCTCTAATTATCTTGAATAATGCGATGAGTATGGGACAGGGATGAGGTTTCACAGTACTCGTTTGACGTTATAAAATCCAGCCGTATCGAGTAGACAAGCATTTCCTGAACTTTTGATGCGACCTTGAGTTTGGGCGGGAAAACTTTTGAGTTTCATTATTGAAACTTCTCCTGGAGTTAGTGAATCTGATGGGTGATCGACTGTATTGAATACAAAATGTCATTCATCAAAAGGTTAAGGTTAGATTTGCGGTGAATATTTTTTTTTTTTCATTTTTTTTTTCTGGCTGTAACTCCTTCCAAAATTGTCAGAGATTGTAATACCCTGTACATATTTCTTCCTCATTGAACTTGTCATAACTTCTAGAGCATGCAATAAGGATGTTTTATGTAAAGAGTTTGTATTTTGTTAATGGCATCCCAACCACAAACTTTGATAAAGATGATGGCTTGCTTTTCATCTTAATATTTGCTCTCCAGTTGAGGTATACAGTTTCGATTGAGTTTTATTTTAAGTTCCGTCAAAATATTTATTTATTTATGGACGGCCGTAACGGCGTGACAATTTTAATTGATAAGTTGATAATAATTACCTGCATTATTGATGAGAATATCTAATCTTTCCTCTGTGTTGTTGAATTCTTGGGCGAAATGACGGATTGAATCGAAGCTCGCTAGATTGAGTTCCATAAAGATCACGTCATCGTTTCCCGTGGTCATTCGGATGTCCTTTTCCGCTTCTCGACCTCGCACGGTATCACGACACGCCAGGATGACACGGGCGCCTCGTCGGGCTAGGTCCCGCGCTGTCTCCTTACCAATACCCGTGTTTGCTCCTGAAATCACAGAAAAAAGGTTTATTTGTAATATTATGAACACGATTGAAGCTGATGTTACCGAAATACACCAGTAAAATGAGAAAACATGAATACACTCATGGTTTGCTATTTGAAAGATTTTTAAAGTTATTAATACCATCTAATTAATTGTAAAGATAATAATTTGAATGACTGTAAAAGAAATTAACTGACATGATATGAACATTTCAGCTTTAAACCTAGTTTTCGTTGTTTTGGGGGTGGTAATTAATATGTTTTTCATGTAGACTGATATATTTAGCTTGAATGATAGTAGCTTCTATGCTAGAATTACCAAAATAATCATCAAAACTTTATTTCCGTCATCCCATGTATGAGATAAAAATTCGCATTTCATTGAGGCGATATGAGAGTAATAATGTATATTGTGAAATAGCAAAGGAAACAAGACCAAACGTGTTGAAAATAGAACGATGGTGAACAATTTAATAATTTGTTGGTCTTTTCAACATAACCGACTTGTCTTTGGGCTTGGGGCTAATTACCACTCCCATTATTACCATTTCCAAATTTAGCTAGACACATTACAGGGAACAAAACTGACAATTATCACTCAGAAACAAGACCGAGCTTGTTGAAAGATTGAATTGAAGGTGCAGTAATTGAACAATTGTGTGATGAGTGGGTAAAGACACCACATAATAGCAGGCTTTGTTGAACTTTAGAAGATCGTTGGCTTGTCAAATCAAACACAACGATTTCCGATGCCTAATCAATGCGGTCCTTTGAAGAAGACAACAAAGCGACTCATCAACAATAGGGAGGGGTAATAAGAGTGACCCCTCTTTCTCAATGAAAGGGTAACAAGGTGGTAGCAAGGGGGTAATGGTTTGTTTCCCCTAGAATTTTCCCATGTCGAGAATTAGTCATTTTGTTCGATTTTGAGAAAGAATTGGAACACTTGTTCTGCATCAGCCGTAACCCCAGAATTCACCCTCGGGGATGTGCACAAATCACGATGGAATTATAACTCGGTATGAAATGTGTGATTTACGCGACGCACTTGATATGAACTATTGTCATGATTTTGGTTTGCCTCTTATATGGTATATATCTCGCCGCCAATTAAAGTCTTGCTCCCTATTGCACTTTTACTGTGTACATACATTCAATGGGCAAACTGATGGGGGATGGGAACTATACTCATAGTCCACCTATATATTTTGGTATCATTAATGACAGTCATTACTTTTACGATATGGCTTGATAAAGTTGAATAACTTGCGATTTTATATAATGATAACATTTGGGATTTTTCCGGAGTATATTTGAAACTATTTCTGATTTTTTATTGAAATCGAAAATAAACCGAAAATGAACTATATAAGAGCAGACATATAGAGAAGCGCTTAGTGCAAGTGTATCATCCCAATTATCACGAGTGCATTCGCAATAACCTGCTCACCTACCTACACCCATTATCAGCAGACATATTTTTCACAAAGATAATTTTTTTCCAATTTTTTTCACCAATCTTCCAGGAAAACAGGTGAGCATGTCACCTTTGAATGTCAAAAGATAATATAAGGTATTCCTTTTTAGAAGAAATTTATTGTGCGTGTATATCGGCTTCTTGTCATCACAAAATGTCATCACAAAAGAAATATAACATTTTTTGTTTGTCAACATCGTCATTTACTAATACGTTTGTATATTAATGATTGAATTGTATTACACAACTCCCTTGTAAAACAACCCTTTGTGGCTTGACTGGGATTACCCTTCTTTTTATATGAAGAAGACAATGAATGAATAAATACACAAATTAAATTAACATTAAAAATGCCAAACATAATTAAATATAGAGCTATTTTTTTCTTCTAAATATTATTTTTAAGACGTTCCGGAGTCCCCCCCCCCCCAAAAAAAAGGGTAAAACATCAAGATTAAACTTGAAATGAACTAGCTATTAAGTTGTGAAGGAAAGAAAATCTTGAATTCTTACCAGTGACAATGACTGTCTTGCCATGAAGTCTCTTCGGACACGAGCAGCGATCAGCTACCTTCACTACATAGTAGTAGACTGCTACCACCAGGACCCCCAGCATCAGCCCGATAGTCGTCCATTCCAGGTCCCCTCGCTGCCCGAAGTCAGGTACACGCTCAAGACTCAATGTGCTTAGACTGATCATTGTGGATGGATAACGAGGGCGATGATGATTACGATGATGATTTAGGAGACTGATTGTCCAAAGAAGTGTGATTGATATATCTGTAACATGAGAAAGATGATTACAGTACAGTATGAATATATTATCTATTTATTTTTAAAATTCATTTAGATTTAAGAATTGTGATATATGGTTGTAATGATGAAGATGATGATGAGTACGACGACAATGAGAACGGTGATGATGGAGACGATGTTGATGACGATGATGATGGTGGTAATAATGATGGTGCTGATGACAACATCGATGGTGTTTGTAATTGATGATAGTAGGTCAAATGATGAGATATGAGGAGGTACGTGGATCCACAGGATTATTGATGGCGATTATGATGATGATGATGATGATGAATAATGATGAAGAATATAATGAGAATATGGAAAAGGAGTGTCGAGGATTAAGAACCGTGCATGAGCAAAGGTAAATACATTAAATATTTTCATAACTCAATGAACACAATGACAGAATAGTTCAATATCATTGTTAATATTGTTTATTATCAAGTTACAACAAAAC
The DNA here is from genome assembly GCA_036244855.1 of Temnopleurus reevesii. NCBI lineage: Eukaryota > Metazoa > Echinodermata > Echinoidea > Temnopleuroida > Temnopleuridae > Temnopleurus > Temnopleurus reevesii. The sequence goes on along the minus strand of BQKZ01001140.1, from coordinate 64,683 downwards.
AAGTAATCTAAAAATTAAGCATATCAAAGTATTCTTAGGGTATGGTTTATGTAGATTAAAAGATAATCGTAACGTGATGATGGCATTCTGAATAAAAAATATATGTCCTTTTTATAATTTTGAGCCTTTTTAGACCAGTATATATTATTATTTGCAAAAAAAAAATATTACCAAAAATGAAGTAAAAGGAAAAATATATGGCCCTACGATTACATTTCATCTCAATTTTATTGACTACCAATTCAAACTCACCCTAGCCTTCGTGTGCCTTTGTTAACATCTAATCCAATCAAGATATGAAAATGGTTATAGTCCAATATGTTCTGCCTTGGTTGAATCCAGGTACCAACTTGATTCCAACAAGCAAAACGAAAAGTGATTAAAATTCAAAACGCGTTCTCCGAGAGCCTAATTAGATATTTTCATAAACACAATGTCCAGTATCGAATACAAAACAGATAGAGGAATAACTTCTTTTCAATCTTGTGATTAGTTCGAGAAGAACGTCTTCCTCCTTTGATGGCTTTCTTTGATATGAGAATAAGAAATACCCATCAATACTCGTGCCACAATTCAATGCTTGAATGAAATATCGTTCATCCATTCAAACAGCGTATACAGTGCATTGGTATTCCGAATACTGTGAATCGCGAACATTTTTCCTCCAGCGACCGTGTTTACGGGGAAACTCCGCCCACAAGAAGTGATGTCACAGACTTTACACTCCGCTGATTGGTGGATAGTCTGAAAGGCTATTGTGACGTAGTGGACGAGCTGATTCACCTGTGTACAGATAGAGGGCGAGGGTGGAAGTGGTGGTTGTCACATTTTGTAGACATAAATCGAGACACTCTATACAGGATCTTATCAAATGAATTATGTGGGTTGTGGTACCTTGTTTTGATCTTTGGTTTGTGGTGTTATTTTCTTGAAAATTCTTGAAAATATTGTTACGTTGTGTTTATCACGCTTTTTCACAAAGAGTTTTTCACAATGTCAGATTGTTTATAGCACATACACTTGAAACTTTGATAGGGATATCAAATTAATAAATGATTAATTCGCTGATTAACAAGTTTGTTAGTGTATAAAAAGTATGGAGATTATTATGACTTTTCTTTTCTTTAATAGATTAAATTTTGTGCAGAATGTTTAGAATATTCAGACAACATGCACAAGGTGTACTTTTTTCTCTCTGTCTCTCTCTCTCCCACTCTCTCTCTCTCTCTCTCTCTCTCCCTCTCTCTCTCTCATCATAATACTAGCCGGGATTTTGGGCAGGAGGGAGAGGCGTGCAAAATTGCAGGAGCAACCCCTTTGTGCCCAATAATTGTTTGGATGCACTCCAATGCCATTAAAAAAAGTGACGGTCGGTCTGAAAAAATTATTGCCTGTTTTATTTTTTTTCGGAAACAATTCATGAGGAAAATAAGGTTGATAATGAAATGAAAAGCCCAATATCATTAGAAAATAAATTTCAGGTCATATTTTACATGCTTATGTACATTTTTACTGTGATTTTGAATTTTGGTGACCCCCCCCCCCCAAAAAAAAAAAAAAAACAAGGAAAAATGAAATCGGCCCATTTGAAAGGGTCAGGTCGGTGAAGGGCGTTCAGCGATTTTGTGGACTTACGTATCACCGGCGAGCCCAATAATGTCAGACAATAATACGTTGGTATTTAATTTCATTTCATTTCGTTTATTTCCACAATAACAGCAAATTATTGACAAAATTCAAATTAATACAATGTAATACAATTCATTTTCAAGCAAAAGAATATAGAAATATACAAAAATTGCAAAATTAATAGACAAATTTAGGAAGTAGATTTAATTAGGCTGCATTGTGGTGGAAACCAAGAAAGCATAGCTTGTAATTAAGGTTCCCGGTAAATTATTGTTTAATTAGGGTAAAGTATAAACAAAGAAAATACACAAAACAATACTATATAAAACGGAACAAGGACATCTGTTAAAAACATGACAAGTTATGACATTCTGCAGAAAATTCATGATTGCATGCTATAAGAATCTATATATCGTATCATACAATCGACTGAGTTAAAAATTAATTTGGACGCTAGCTAAAAAATATAAAAACTTCATGGTTTGATCCAGAAAATGCCAGTTGAGGGAGGCTGCAGAGAATCTTCTATCTGTCGATGGCTTGAAAAGCAAAAAATGCGATGATTTTTTTTCACTCCTAGTGGGGTGGACAGACCTATACCAGCCCCCCCCCCCCC
>BQKZ01001140.1:43014-55918 GCA_036244855.1 Temnopleurus reevesii | reverse complement strand
ATTCAGGCCTATGGGAGTGTGTAAAATTGCAATACACCGCCCCAATTGTGGCCGCGCCCCACACACTTTCAAAACGTTTCACAACAGACAGATTTTTTTTTCTCAATTTTCTCCGCTTTTACGCGGTAGTACATGCATATAATTATATAACGACTGGGTGAATGCATCTAGCAACCGGAAGTAGATTGCCCTCGAATTCGTCGTAAACAAAGAATTTCTATGACATTTCAAGCGATTCTAAGGTGCTTTCTGTCTGAATAAATTCATGATAATCCATTTACTGTGAACAGGAACGAACTCACAATGCCAGGTAAATAATTTCATGTACTTTCGTAACTGCTTTGTTTAAAAATAACGTTAAATATGTACCGGTATTTGATTTTCATTTGTAAGCGAGCGAGAGTGGCTACAGTACGAACATGTTTTGATCAGGTGATTCCGGTCATGTTAATGAACACTGGGATGAGATCAGATTCAGATAACGTTGAAAAGTAAAAATTTTATCAATCAAACACCAACCAATTAAGTTGTTCCATAATGATTAGTAAATCATGTGTTTTAATACGATATTTCTACCCACACATCATGACACACAACACAGCAATCTATTCTTGTTTTTTTTTCTAAAATTTTAAAACCGAAATTCGAAAAGCCCGCCGATGCCAGCTCCTCGATCCTCTGACGTCTGAGTCGAGTCGTTATGCACCAGTCACATAGGACTTCGGAAGCAACATGATTCACCCCGACTCGTTGTTCTGACTTCTGAGGCAGTTAACTGTAAATTAACAAAGAGTCGGGGTGAATCGTGTTGCTTCCGGGGTCCTATGACTGTGACCAGGGCTTTAGAGCCTCGACGTTTGAATCCAGTGACTGGACACTTCATAATTACACAATCAATAACGTTTTCAACATATTCCATTTATTTATAAATAATGAAAATACTCTGAAATGTCTTTAAATCTCATCAGTGCAAACAATCCATATTTGCTGTTTACGGTCCAGTAACTGGATTTTCACTCTATTCAAGATTTCCAACCTAACCTTGCTTTCTAGGCAGTGGCAGGTACAGAAATAAACAGTGACTATAGTATACATCAATGCAATGTGATATCGGTTCCCCTGAAATATTATTCAGATCACTTTCGTAGAGTAACATTTTTGAGATCTAAGTCTAACCTAAAAGTTAATGTGCTCATTTTAATATCTATTTTGCTGCCTAATTCATGAGAGAAAATTTTGTCCGGCATCCGGACAACCAACCTTGAGCATAGACTGATTATTGATATGATACAGGAAACAAATTTATGTGAAATACTCCTTCAGAATTTTCCAATTTAAATTTTATGGATGAATAGCCACATGTGCTTTTGTAGGCATATTTCTAACAAAACAATTCCATATCATCATTTTGAAATATATATTTTTTAAAAATTATATTTAGGAGAGCAGCCTTTGCCGTCAGAAGAAGTGAACTTCAAGGAGAAGTATCGCTCTCTCAAGAGAAAGATGAGGTTTCTCATTTATGTAAGTGCTTTTCTATTCTATTGTTTAGGTTGTCATACTGTGTGTATGAAAAAAGTCTTGGGAAATTTTGACCAAGAAATGCCATCTTTTTTTGGAAATATTGAGATATAGACCCTTCTCAAATTTGCATTAAAACAAGTGGCATCTTTCTCTTCATCCATTCACTTTATATGAAGTTGGTATGTTTCAGGAGAAAGATTTGATTTATCCCAGCATGCGAGTTTGCTTATACCATACATCTATGTGGTTTCAAGTCTGACTAAAGGCAAAGTAAATGTTTGGTCCAATGGATAAAAGATGAAGGCATACCTGTACCTGTTATGTTACATGACTAGGGCCGCATAAACTATACCTCTTTCCCATTATAAGATGTTTTCTAGGAATGTAGTATAGGCCTACAGAGATTCATGAAGCTCAGCAATATGTTTTCTACTTTTAACAGAATATAGAACTCTTAACATGTTCTTTTATAGGATTATTTTACTACTACTTGAAACATTATAATTCATTCAATATTGATTTGCTTAAATAGTATCCAAGGTGAACTCATTTGAGACACTGAATGCATTCATTGATTAAAAAATTATCTCCGACAGCAAAAAAAAAGTCTTTATAAAGTGAATTCAAATTCTCATTACCAATTCTGTAATATTTTTAGATTAAACTAGCATGCATTAAGCATATTGTCTGTGTCTTTGGTTTGTTCATGGTCATTTGCTGTTATTTACAGGAGCAAGAATGTTTTCAGGAGGAGTTGAGGCGAGCCCAGAGGAAGCTCTTAAAGATCTCTAGGGATAAGAACTTTCTTCTTGATAGACTTCTACAGTATGAGAGAGTGATTGATCCTGGTACAGACTCTGATTCAACTCTGTCTTCTGAAGATAGCTCTAAGGAGGCCAAGAAGGTAAAGAATTATGAAAGTATTATAAGTAGAATTATTTTTTTTTGCTCTATTATTGTACAAAATTAACACACAAATAAGAATAATAGTAAGCTCTAGATGAACTCAGTTAAAAAAAACTCTTAGAAGTTGTTAATGTCTGTATGAAATACAACATTGAAAAACATGACTCAAGTTGTGATTTTTGAAAAACTGACATTTTCCGTTTGATAACTGGTAGCTAATGTATAATTGTTGGAATTATCAAGAGCAATCATTTCTGGAGGTGTAGAATGTTGATGCATTATATCTGAAGTAAACAAAAAGTTTAAAATATATACAAACCATCACACTGCCAAAAAGCTATCATGGACATACAGATGTAGCGTATCTTATCCCAAAGTTCAGTTCTGGTAGTCATCATAGCTTGTGTCACTTAATGTTGCAGGAACAGGAGAAGAAAGTCGTTAAGAAGAAGAGACGACCTAAGAAGAAACCCGTAAAGAAGCTTCTCGGTACCCCAGCCCTTGGAGCTACAAGAGAACCGCTACCTCATGACCTGAGAACCTTGCCCCCTTCTCTTCATCAACAACTACCTGTAAGTGATTCTACGCCCCTGCCCCCTCCCCACTTCTGCAATAACTTACAATACCTGATTCTTAGCCCCTCCCCTGTCCAACCCGCATGATTCCTAGCCCTCTGAGCTTCTAGAGAACCATTGAACCATTGCCCCATGACATATGACTGTAAACCCACCTCTTCTTCAACAATATGTAGCTTTCGATTTCATTCGTCACAGTCACAGTCGACCGGAAGTAGTACGTCATAGTTTTACGCGTTTTCTCATTGTTACGTGTGCAACTACCTGTGACATAACAATAAGCAGACACGCAAAAGTATGACACACTACTTCTAGTCAACGTACCCTTCGTCACGGTCAACTGAAATCGAAAAATACCATAATTACCAGTTAGTGAATATAATTCCCTACCCTCCTTGCAAAACTCAATGGTGTCTATATGCTTTATAAACCTCTTTGATATTTACATAAATAGCCACTATCAAGTAATTCAGAGCCTGTGTTCTTTCAGCTCAACCCTAATATTTCTAACCCTAAAAAAACTTCATCTTTTAAGTGATCCTTAGCTGTCCCTCATGAGCCATTGACATTGCCTTCTTTTTATATCACCTATCAGCCTGTTTTCCACTTGTACCTTGACTCCCCCTTCCATTTTGCTTATATGAACAGCCAATGGTACCAGTGATTTGCAGCCCCTTTCCTCTCACTTCTACCCCTATGCATTGTCATTCTCATCAGCAACAACCAGTTATATACAAAAAGCCTCTCGCTTCCAAGCTGAACCCTATAAAATAGAAAGGTAGAAAGTAACATTTTTGTCTGCCAATTTTGAGCTGTGCCAAAATGTTCCTCAAAGAGATGAGCATAAGATCAAGCAACAAAAAGCCCTAATAAAATAATTACAGGAGAAATTTGGTATAAAGAGGTAAAAATCTGGTCCTAGCTCTTTGTAATTTATTGTTTTACAAACCTGCTATAACAAGATTACTGCTATAACAAGGCATATTTGATAGTCCCAAACACCTCGCTATACTGAGTTTCCACTGTACCACCAGTAACGAAATACAATTGAGAAGCTTGCAATGACATCATGTAGTTGGGGCCAATGGTCATTGTGGTTAAACAGTAGATTTACAGGAAAAAGAAAGGAAACCTACNGAGAGAACCGCTACCTCATGACCTGAGAACCTTGCCCCCTTCTCTGCATCAACAACTACCTGTAAGTGATTCTACGCCCCTGCCCTCTCCCCACTTCTGCAATGACTTACAATAACTGATTCTGAGCCCCTTCCCATGCCCAACCCACATGATTCCTGGCCCTTGGGGCTTCTAGAGGAGCATTGCCCCTTGACATATTACTATAATCCCACCTCTTCTTCAATAATTACTAGTAAGGGATCCTAATCCCTGTCCCTCCTTGCAAAGCTCAATGGTATCTATATGCTTTACCCTGTTATGTACATAAACAACTACTCTAAAATAATTCTGAGCCTGTGTTCTTTCAGCTCAACCATACTATCTCTCTGAAAAAAAATCTTTTCTGTATACCAGTAAGTGATCTCTAGCTGCCCCTCATGACCCAATCACATTACCTCCTTTTTTTCCCTCCTTTTTTTCCACCCTCCATTTTGCTTGTATGAACAGCCAATGGTACCAGTGATTTACAACCCCTTTCCTCTCACTTCTTCCCCCATGCATTTTTATTCTCCTCACCAGCTACAACCAGTATGCAAAAAGCCTCTCCCTTCACAGCTGAATCTTATAAAATTGAGAGGTAGAAAGCAACACTTTTGTCTGCCAATTTTGAACTGTACAACACAGTCTCCTGACTTCTATCTCTTACTCACAAGCTTCCACTCTTATCTCTTATAATTTTTACGAGGTGTTGTATTTATTTCCTCAAAGAGATGAGCATGAGCACTAACCACAACAACAAAAACAAAAGAATAAACTAATACATTTATTACCACCAATGATTTTTATACCAAAAAAGAAAAAAATACAGTTGAAAGGCTGTCAATAAAAACATGCATATGTAGTTGGGGGTAATGGTCATTGTGGGAAAACAGTAGATTTACAGGAAAAAGAAAGGAAACCTACCAAGCAATGTCATTTATGAGTCTTTTTATATCTTTTTTTCACCCTAGCACTTGGCAGAGCTGATCCGTAAAGCTTCTGAGGGTGTGCCTATATCACAGCAACCAGGATTGCAAATGCCAGGTTTGTCACCCTTTTTCGTGTTTATTTCTTTATATTTGAATGAACATGTGGAATTATATCAATTCCAATTATCAATTATATCAAAAGTCATTTTGTCCAGTCCCTTTCCATGGCCAAAAAATAAATTCAGAATGCACTTGAAATAAATCTTTCAAGACCTCCTTATTAATAAGCCAATGATTTTAGTTCATGGCCATGCTTTATTGTGAGATATGGCTGTACTATACAGTGAAACCTCTTTATAACGAGGTCCTTGGGACCATGAAAATTACCTTGTTATATCATGTTCCTCACTATATCAGGGTAAAAAAAAACAAAGAACTATAAAGAGCTGGGACCAATAAAATCACCTTGTTATTAAAGGTATCTCGCTATATCCGACCTCTTTATAATGAGGTTCCACTGTATAACTGTCTATAACTGTTGTCTGGTTCTTCTTTATTCAGCATTTAAATGTTTGTTCTTAATTTATCTACTCTGTTTTATCCACCTATTTTGTAAATACAGTTGTATTTTGTAAACATATGTTGTATTGCTAAACCGTGTACATTTCTACTCACGTAGAATGTATCCTAGGTGTAAACTATGCTTTGGTTTTGTATATTAGAATAAAGTATATTTTGAACACTAACAAAAACTAACCAATTATAATTTTACATATTATCCCTATATTGTATTTGTCTATAGTTACATAGATATTAAAAAAAAAGTTGATGTCATTCTATAATCTGGTTTTATATTAAAAGTTTATACATGTGAAGTTTATACATTACGTCACCGTATGGTGGTGCCGGAGGTATTTTTTAGTCACGACCATAATTTCCAATTTGTATCTGCTCCTGTAATGCTCTGTCAAAAAATTTTCATTTCAAGCTTGATATTTCATTTGGAGCTTTATTCTTTAAATTTCTTATATATTCTAGGTATGCCCAGCACAGGCCCAAACCACCAACATCAACAGCCACAGCAAGCCCAGCCTCCTCCACTCCCCTCACCCCTCTCTCTGCTCTCCCCTCATCAGCACCATCACCCTGCCCTTCTCTCCCCCACCGGCTCCCTAGGCCTACCCCTCTCCACCATGCCCCATGTATTTGACCCCCGAGCCTTCGATAGAGGCATGCCACCGCAGCCTCCACTCCAGCCGCCTCCACAGCAGCCATCCCCCTACACCCTACCAGGCCTGCTAGGGATGGGACTAGGAGGTGGTGCAGGAGGAGCTGGGCCGATGGGGCTGGGGGCTGAACTGCCTCACATGGACCTGGATGCTCTCACTGCTGCTGCAGCACAGGATAAGGTCAATCAGGAGAGAAGCAAAAAGAAATCAAAGAAGTAAGTAATGTTATGCAGTTTTCGATTTTAGTCAACTGTGACGAAGGGTACGTTGAACGGATGTATTATGTCATAGTTTTGCGTGTCTGCTTATTGTTTTATCACAGCTATTAGTGTGCGTAACTATGAACAGATGCGCATAACTATGACATACTACTTGACATGCCCTTTGCCACAGTTGACTGGTTTTTAATAACTACTAGATGGGTTTACAAACTTATTTAAATTTATGCGCGTCTCTTGCCAATGACTTTAGTTACATTGTACGTGGTATTCCATAAACCTGTTAGTAACAATTGAACTACAATACTTATATTCCAGTTTGCCCACATTATTAATCTTTTTGTGTAAAGAATGCATAAATTTTCATTTATTTGTAAACTCACTTATTGGAGTGTCATTAAACAATATTTACTTTGCTCTAATTAGAAAACGGTAGTGTCAGGGTAGAAACAAATATTGCATAAATACAAAGAGCTAGGACCAGCATAATTATGAAATGAAAAGTTGGAATTTTATAATATCGGAATGATTCAACAAATTTTACTAGAAAGGAAACTAAATTGCTTTCTCATACTCCATGTTCTGGTATATTTTGTATCCTTGATATGCTTATTTTCATGGACAGAGGAAATGGCTGTAATGAATTTACACTTTTTAATGCCAAGTCAGTAATGTTAACATTGAAAATTGATTTGAGATCATCTCACTTATGTAGTAAAAGAACATGATCAACGTTGCATTAATAATGGTAGTTTGTTTATTCCTAATTTGAAAGAACATCTTTTCCATCAAGCCTTCACAATAGTGTCCTTCCAACACTTCCTTATTATATCTCCTCACTCTTTCAAGAGCAGAAAACATCATTTTCTCTTCTTTCCACCTGTGCACCTTCCTAATTGATTCCCAAGTCCAAAAACAGGCTGGTTTTGACTCTTTTTGGTCCTTGGCCCCATGACTTTGTAATAATCTCCTCGCATCTCTCCACAATACCAAATCACTCGACCTTTTTGATGAACGTCTCAAAACCCATCTTTATAATTCCATATGTAGCTTAATGTAGGTCCTTCTAAGCAGCGCTTTGTATCATCTGGAAAAAGCACTTTAGGAATATAAGTATTATTATTTATTTTATTAAAATTTTTTTGCTGTATTTACAGAGACACCTCAGACAAGCATGCTGCAGCCTCCCAGGGCCCTTCCACGTCTCACCAACGCATTCCTCTTCCTCAACCCTCGACCTCTTCTACCCATGATGAAAATGAAGACCTTGTTATTGATGTCCGTGACCCTAAAATGTAGGGTTAATCAACGATGTCTGTCACCCCAAGATTTGGCCAGGATATGGTTGGTCAGCTGAAGATGATGAAGAACAATCCTTCGACCTTCCCTGGCCCAATTACGGGAAATACGTGACATGGTCCCGGATATGGTAGGAAAGCAGAAGATGTCCAAGAATAATCCTTCGACCTTGTTATCGATGTCCGTGACACTAAGATGTAGGGTTAGTCAACGATGTCTGTAATCCCAAGATTTGGCCAGGGTATGGTTGGTCAGCTGAAGATGACCAAGAATAATCTATCAATCTCATCCACTCATGATCGTAAGACCTCATCATCAATGTCCATGACCCTAAGGGGGTGTTCAAAATCAACTGCAAATCAACTGCAATTTTGCACATTTTATCGCGCATTTTCATTCGCGCACAGTATGCGCATTTAACTAGACGCGCATTAAACAAAGGGTTTGATTGGCGCGTTCCGATCAACTGCAACTTGCGATCAATTGCAACTTTTGAGCAACACCTCCTATGATGTAGGGTTAGTCAGCAATGTCTTTAACCCCCAAGATGTGGCCAGGAAATGGTTCATCAGCTGCGGATGACCAAGAATAATCTGTGGACCTTATCATTGATGCCCATGACCAAATTTCGGGAACTACGTGGTGTGGTCCAGGATATGGATCGTCAGCTGAAGATGATCCAGAAAAATCTAGCGACCTGGGCGACTCCTAACAATGTGAACCTCGTTATTAATGTCCATGATACCAAGATATAGGAGTGATCTTGATGTGCTGAATTTTCAGAAAAATAGCACCTAATTTGATAGACAAGATGAGTTGCACTGCATTCACATTCCTCCAAAATGAAGACCGGAAATGTTTGATATATTTTTAATGCAGATGAGATTTGTTATCCATACTATGAATTCTGAGAATAGTATACGTTGCTTTAACCAATTCCAGAAATGTATTCTAAATGCAGTGGAGCATTTGATAATGTGAAATACACTCTTCAAGTACAATTATTCAACATGCACTTTTAATGTTCAAGCATTTTCTTTGGTAAAGCCTGAAAAAAACAGTACTTCCCAATCGGGAATCATACCCAGGCTCCAATGGTTTACCTCTTAGCAAACAAGACATGGTCATAATGCACAATAATCTCAGCTTTAGAGCCAATAATTTAACCAAATTACACAGAGAAAGCATCAATTGTCATAATTTGGTCAAATTAGTGGCCATAAGCGTGAAATTGTGCTTTTTGACCAGGCTTCAGTAGCTTGCTGGAACGTCGGGCCACCAGCCTGGACTAGTTCCTGATCAAGGCAGTTCAAATTTCTTGTGTGCTTTTTAATTGAAAAATACATTTGGTCATCATTTCCCTCTGTATCATTAATTTTAATGTTGATGTCAGCTCATGCATTGTGCATCTTGTGATAATTTTGTTCCATCTATGAGATACAAATGAAATGATAACATTTCAATTTATGTTTGTCGCAAAATTTGTTNCATGATCAACGTTGCATTAATAATGGTAGTTTGTTTATTCCTAATTTGAAAGAACATCTTTTCCATCAAGCCTTCACAATAGTGTCCTTCCAACACTTCCTTATTATATCTCCTCACTCTTTCAAGAGCAGAAAACATCATTTTCTCTTCTTTCCACCTGTGCACCTTCCTAATTGATTCCCAAGTCCAAAAACAGGCTGGTTTTGACTCTTTTTGGTCCTTGGCCCCATGACTTTGTAATAATCTCCTCGCATCTCTCCACAATACCAAATCACTCGACCTTTTTGATGAACGTCTCAAAACCCATCTTTATAATTCCATATGTAGCTTAATGTAGGTCCTTCTAAGCAGCGCTTTGTATCATCTGGAAAAAGCACTTTAGGAATATAAGTATTATTATTTATTTTATTAAAATTTTTTTGCTGTATTTACAGAGACACCTCAGACAAGCATGCTGCAGCCTCCCAGGGCCCTTCCACGTCTCACCAACGCATTCCTCTTCCTCAACCCTCGACCTCTTCTACCCATGATGAAAATGAAGACCTTGTTATTGATGTCCGTGACCCTAAAATGTAGGGTTAATCAACGATGTCTGTCACCCCAAGATTTGGCCAGGATATGGTTGGTCAGCTGAAGATGATGAAGAACAATCCTTCGACCTTCCCTGGCCCAATTACGGGAAATACGTGACATGGTCCCGGATATGGTAGGAAAGCAGAAGATGTCCAAGAATAATCCTTCGACCTTGTTATCGATGTCCGTGACACTAAGATGTAGGGTTAGTCAACGATGTCTGTAATCCCAAGATTTGGCCAGGGTATGGTTGGTCAGCTGAAGATGACCAAGAATAATCTATCAATCTCATCCACTCATGATCGTAAGACCTCATCATCAATGTCCATGACCCTAAGGGGGTGTTCAAAATCAACTGCAAATCAACTGCAATTTTGCACATTTTATCGCGCATTTTCATTCGCGCACAGTATGCGCATTTAACTAGACGCGCATTAAACAAAGGGTTTGATTGGCGCGTTCCGATCAACTGCAACTTGCGATCAATTGCAACTTTTGAGCAACACCTCCTATGATGTAGGGTTAGTCAGCAATGTCTTTAACCCCCAAGATGTGGCCAAGAAATGGTTCATCAGCTGTGGATTGACCAAGAATAATCTGTGGACCTTATCATTGATGCCCATGACCAAATTTCGGGAACTACGTGGTGTGGTCCAGGATATGGATCGTCAGCTGAAGATGATCCAGAAAAATCTAGCGACCTGGGCGACTCCTAACAATGTGAACCTCGTTATTAATGTCCATGATACCAAGATATAGGAGTGATCTTGATGTGCTGAATTTTCAGAAAAATAGCACCTAATTTGATAGACAAGATGAGTTGCACTGCATTCACATTCCTCCAAAATGAAGACCGGAAATGTTTGATATATTTTTAATGCAGATGAGATTTGTTATCCATACTATGAATTCTGAGAATAGTATACGTTGCTTTAACCAATTCCAGAAATGTATTCTAAATGCAGTGGAGCATTTGATAATGTGAAATACACTCTTCAAGTACAATTATTCAACATGCACTTTTAATGTTCAAGCATTTTCTTTGGTAAAGCCTGAAAAAAACAGTACTTCCCAATCGGGAATCATACCCAGGCTCCAATGGTTTACCTCTTAGCAAACAAGACATGGTCATAATGCACAATAATCTCAGCTTTAGAGCCAATAATTTAACCAAATTACACAGAGAAAGCATCAATTGTCATAATTTGGTCAAATTAGTGGCCATAAGCGTGAAATTGTGCTTTTTGACCAGGCTTCAGTAGCTTGCTGGAACGTCGGGCCACCAGCCTGGACTAGTTCCTGATCAAGGCAGTTCAAATTTCTTGTGTGCTTTTTAATTGAAAAATACATTTGGTCATCATTTCCCTCTGTATCATTAATTTTAATGTTGATGTCAGCTCATGCATTGTGCATCTTGTGATAATTTTGTTCCATCTATGAGATACAAATGAAATGATAACATTTCAATTTATGTTTGTCGCAAAATTTGTTTAACGGTATACATTGTAACTATTTTTTTCTTTTTATTAGTTTGTACAGTCTACTCAACTCATTTACTTTCTGTGAATTTGTTCTCAAGTCAAACAGATTTGTGTGGTCCCAAATGTTGCCTGTGTTTTCAATTTTGAATGGAATATAAAAATTAATTGTTAGGTATTTGGGACTTTTTCTATTCCGCTTACACTTTGTCCTCTTCTTTCTCCCTTTCTTTCCTCTTCCACTTCTCTCTCCTTCCCAACAAAAAAAGTAATGTGCGTCCTCCTGTCTTCTTGGGTAACTGTTATTAACCATATGCTGGCATTAACTTGAGAATGAAATAAAAATATCAGATACTTCAACACCAATGGATAATAAACGGTTCTTCAAGGAGACAGGTGCGAAGCAAAGGAATTGTATAATCACAGAACTCGTTAATCCTTAAGTATCATAGGACCAAAACAATAGAGAACATGATTGTTGAATGACATTTCTGAATATATTATTACAGCAGCATTTCTTGACTACATCTATGTTTTAATTAATGATCTTGTAGCTCTATTGAAACGTTCCATACCAAACATTAACACTGGGAAATGAATTAAATAATGGAATGCCTTGCGCAAGAAGTAAACAATAAGTTGTTGAAATGTCAAAAATATTTATTCATATACAATCTCTCCTTACAAGGAGAAAGGAATACTTACAATCATTGTAAGCTGCATTTGTTGGTTCTTAAAGAGTTGACAACATAAGACACATGCATTTCCCGCAATACTATACATGTAACCTCTCATATTGCACTACATGTATATATTTGGTCTGTAGTGACATGGGCAGTGCTTCATCATGTTGTTTTTAGAAGTTGAGCTTAGACTTTAAAAAAGACAGGGGTACATTGTGGAGTGCTTTACTAATAAGACCCAAATCAATCAATATCTGATACCAGTCGTATTAAAAGTTGGTTGTAACTGCCTTGGATTCTTGTTAAACGGAATATGTTTAATATGAGAAATATCATTCAGTAATGAATGCATACAATGTATGCTGATACAAGACAATACAGGCTTGTAGTACTTAAAAGACCTATAGAAAATCACATTTGGGGGATCCGGTTGTCATCGGAGGAGCGTATGTACAGTACGTTTGTAACTTTTGAAATTTAGTAAAGTATACTGTCATGTTTGTGACATCAATTACAAACCAAACTCAGAGTCATTTATTTTGAGTAAACACCATAAAGTTAGAAACACCTGGGAGGAGCGACAATAAGAAAGGCTGGGGTACGTTAATGAATGCGATAACCGCAACATTCTTGATCATTCAGGACAAGAAGAGATATCAGTCATTCTTAGAGTCGTTTGTAACTTGGTGGAACACTGTCAAGATGGTACATGTTCATATGCAGGTGAAGATAATGACGATGAGGGCGGTCATGATGGTGAAGATTAGGATGATTACAGAGATTATGATGATATGGATGATGACAATGGCAGCGATGATGGTGATTATGGTGGTGATGGTGGTGGCGG
>BQKZ01001140.1:25575-42984 GCA_036244855.1 Temnopleurus reevesii | reverse complement strand
TGATGATGATGATGATGATGATGATGGTGATGGTGATGGTGATGGTGATGGTGATGATGATGGTGGTGATGGTGATAATGGTTATGATGATGGTGATAACGGCGGTGATGATAATGATGATGATTAGGATGAATATGATTGTGGTGGAGATAGTGATGATCACAGTGCAGTAGTAAAAATGATGGTTGCGATAATGATGATAGCAGATGATGAATCACAGTTCTGTTAATGTCAATGAATAATGACAAGGAAGGTAAAGGTGGTGAAGACAGTGATAACGATGATGCTGTGATGCCAACCATTATGGAACATCAATGAAATGCACTGTCATACCTACACTTTCATTAATTTCTGTATGAAGACTGAATAAAAGGTCTTTGTTGCCATGCTTTTTTTCATAAGATATCATTCAGTTCAACTGTTTGGCTGTGCACATTCTAATGTGTGATTTAAAACACATTCCATAATGATCAGCACCTCCAATGATGATGCAGCAAATGAGTATTAGCTGATTAGCTATTAGTGTAGCTATTAGTGTAGGATGGTGATGATCAGGTTCGATATTAAATGGAATGGAACATAAGCCAATTACAATTTTTTTTACATACCTGGGTTTTGATTCATAATGCTGTGCGTAGATCTCTGCCCGACTCTATGAACGACTGGTACAATTCAGCACCAGTGGTTACTTATTGAATACGTGAAAGGGTCATCAGTCGTTCGTAGAGTCGTGCATAGATGTACAAACAGCTTTATGAAACACAATTCAGAACTCGAAATTCATGTCTTATTTTTAACCCATCTTAATTTAAAACAAATTGAATGCATATGAGATGAGAGAATAACTTATCATTGGTAGCTCAAATAATCTTCATACTAATTAAATGGAAAGGTTAATACATCAGTCACATAAATGCCACATGAAAAAGTTGCTCGAACCCCATAAAACAACCCATTTTTTAAGAATTCACATGAATTGAGGTTTAGTAACTTTATATTCAAATGTCTCCTACAGAACAGGTCGATATCTGCCCAATTGCTGTTTTCACAGGAAGGAATCAAACTGTCCTCTAAATGGCACAATTTAGAGCAGTGGAATTCAGTGGAGCTTCAACATGGTTTTTAAAGGGGAACTTCACCCAGACATTGCTGCATTCTCAGTGGATGAAGGAAAATACAATCATCAAACTATGAACATTTTAGCAAAATCTAACAATCCACTCAAACGTTATGACTTTTCAAAGTTTTGATTTGAACCTCTAGTGGGGTCCTTAAATTGGCAACGTACAGACACAAAATGGCTGCCAACAGGGAGAACTCTCCATTCACTTTTTACAAAGAATTACACAATGTCTTCTTTTTCTAGAAAAATAGATAGTAAATCAACAAAATTCATTCGGAAATACATGCAGAATAAAAATATGTCCATGTAGGGAAAAGTACAATTTTGTCTACTTTTCTAGAAAAAAAAATAATGTAAAATTCTGTGTACAAAGTGAATGGAGAGTTCTCCATGTTGGCAGCCATTTCGTGCCTGTACGTTGTCAATTTGAGGAGCCCATGAGGGGTGTAAATCAAAACTTTGAATATTCATAACTTCTGAACGGATTGTCGGATTTTGCTCAAATTTTCACAGCTTGATCATTGTATTTTTCTTCAACCACTGATAGCACATCAATGTTTGGGTGAAGTTCCCCTTTAAATTTCATTTAACTTCAAGTCTTGATATGCTTTAAATTGTCCTAGCCCTCACTACATGATTGATGGATATCTGCTTCTATCGCTGCCTTCACAAGGAGGATTGAAGTGCCCTTCCCCACTATGTTCAAATTGATATTTGTTTGTCATCCTCTGGACTTGATTTGCTTTAGAGTGTCTCGCACCTAGGTACATGGACCGTGGATATATTCCATGATCCCTATCTTCATTGAATCTTGGAGTAAAGATGTCCTACCGGAAACCCATTCTTCCGACACATTGGAATCGTATCAGTTTCCTGTCTGTATATGCTTCAGCGTCTCTTGAACCTTAGTGCATGACTGATTGATATTTGCTTCTATCACTGCCTCCATCAGCTTCCGGTTTCAATGTGCTTCAATGTCTCCTGTACCTTACTACATGACTGGTGGATATCTGCTTCTATCGTTGCCTTCACAGGGAGGAGTAGAGACTGAATCTCATTCAGCCTTGCATTCGTCTAGGTGTGAACAAATTAGGAGAAAGATATAACTTCACCTTTTAAGTAAAAATGGGACATATAAAGTCTTCAATCTTATTTCTATTTCCTTGCTAATTCTGATTGACTATTTCAACCCCTTTTAGNCCCCCCCCCCCCCCCCCCCCCCCCCTCTCTCTCTTTCTTCTTCTTCAAAACACCCTCCCTTTTTAGCATTCATGGGCATCCACACTCTCCTCAATATCTTTGCTCTCCCTTACTCCTCAAATTTCACTCCTTTCTATTCTCTATCATTTTCTCTGCCCGTCCATGTTCTCATTATTTTCATTCTCTTTATTCCATTCAAATACTCATCATAGAGTTATGGTAATTGTACTGGGAATTCCCCTAATACCACCCATCACCCGCTACCAAGACAGTCATAAATACAGACTGAAGAAAAAAAAGTGTACCTGAGGACTGTACTGGTGTCTGCATGAATTTTTTTTCTGTTATGTGAGCACGTGGTCAGCTTTCTAAGCTATGAAAGCACTGCAGTGAGATGAGAAGCATTAATTCTGACTGGCCAGTTCACTCGAGGCAAAGAGTGCCAGGGCCAATCAGATGTTAGTGGGCGGGCCTTGTGCACACATACACACTTGAGAAAGACGTTTGTGTGTGGCCAGTTCACATGTACCAGGTCTTGCAAACATGAAGGGGCGGGTCCTAGCAAGGCGACCGCGAGCGCAATGCACGACCTTTGGACTACAGCCTTCAATTCATACATTCGCTTGGAGTGTGAGGTTTAGTGGGCGTGTCTTTTCCTCCCTCTCTGTGTGTTTCTTAATGCAAGAGTACTAGGAATGGATTCGAGTGTGTGCATGCAAAGTGTGTCTTTTTTATGTGTATGGCTGGCAGGTAAAGGGCGTGCGGACATCATTTTGGAAAGTGAGCGGCCACCTTCGACTAATGCGAGGTTATTTTCATGTTTATGTATGTGTTACTGTCAAAATATCTGTTCGACTTAGGCGAATTATCGACTTACAAAATTCGACTTGTACAATTTTTATTACACACGTGTCAATGGAGAAAAAAGGGGACTTTGATTTCTATTCGAGTTGTGCGACTTTTCGACTTATGCAGATTCGAGTTACGCGAATCTGCCCTGATCGCTGCTTTCCCAGGAAGGAATCAAGCTGTCCTCTAAATGGCACAATGTAGAGCGGTGAAATTTAGTGGAGCTTCAACATGGTTTTTAAAGTTCATTTAACTTCAAGTCTTGATACGCTTTAAATTGTCCTAGCCCTCACTACATGATTGATGCATAATCTTCTTCTATCACTGCCTTCACAAGGAGGATTGAAGTGCTCTTCCCCACTATGTCCAAATTGATATTTGTTCATCAGCCTCTGGACTTGATTTGCTTCACAGTGTCTCACACCTAGGTACATGGACGGTGGTTATATTCCATGATCCCTATCTTCATTGAATCTTGGAGTAAAGATTTCCTACCGGAAACCCAGTCTTCCAAAACATTGGAATTGTATCAGCCTCCACTCTTAATGTGTTTTAGAGTGTCTTGCACTTTGGTGCATGACTGGTGTATGTCTGTTTGTATCACTGCCTTCACATAGAGGAATAAAGATGGCTTCCCTAGTCTATCCATTAGACATTGTCAGGTAGGTTCATCAGCTTCCAGTCTTGATATTACCTCCACATTGAGGAGTGTAGTATCCTTCCCCACTACCTCCAAATTGACATTTGTTCATCAGCCTCTGGACTTGATTTGACTCAGATTGTCTTGCGTATTAATGCATGACTAATGGATATCTGCTTCAATCCCAGCCCTCACAGGAGTAAAGATGTCCTAGTGGAAACCCAGTCTTCCAACACATTGGAATCGTATCAGCCTCCAGTCTTAATGTGTTTCAGAGTCTCTTGAACCTTACTACATGACTGATGGATATCTGCTTCTATTGTTGTCTTCACAGGGAGGAGTAGAGACTGGATCTCGTTCAGCCTTGCATTCGTCTAGGTGTGAATAAATTAGGAGAAAGATATAACTTCACTTTTTAAGTAAAAATGGGACATATAAAGTCTTCAATCTTATTTCTATTTCCTTGCTAATTCTGGTTGACTATTTCAACCCCTTTTAGCATAGGTCTAATCAAAACAGTATTTAAAATCGGCATGGTCGAAGATAGCTAAGCAATTTTGCAAGGAGAGAGAGAGAGAGAGAGAGAGAGAGGGAGACAATGGTTGGAATGGTCCATAGTATTCATAGGGATAACCTTGCCATATTTATTAAACTGCATTTCACCATCATTTTGTTGTACAAAAGCATAACCTAAGAAACACAAACATGTAGTTCTTGAAATTTGGGTAAAATCTTATTCTAATCTTTAGAAATGATAAAATATAAGATACTTTAAAAAATGCAAAATTACAATCATTTGAAACATAAAAGGACAAGACAAAAAAAATATCCTATTGCTCTGAAATGTTATTTCTAAAAATTTATGCTTCAAGAGAGAAATGAAAACATAATATCGTACAGCATACCTGTTTCTCAATTATGAGTGACAGCTCAGCTGTCTGGGGATGTTTCTCTACGACCTCCATCAACTTGTCACCAATCACCTTAGGTAGATAAAGGGGTACCAAGCTACAAGGTTCACTCAACACATCTTGTACCTTCTCATAGAATGCAGTCACCATGTAACCGAGGATAGATTCTCTCACTGGGAACTAGTAAAAAGATTGAAAGAGAGAGTTAGAGAATTCAGCTTGTCACCAATCACCTTTGGTAGATAGAGTGGTACCAAGCTACAAGGTTCACTCAGCACATCTTGTACCTTCTCATAGAATGCAGTCACCATGTAACCGAGGACAGATTCTCTCACTGGGAACTGGTAAAAAGATTGAAAGAGAGAGTTAGAGAATTCAGCTTGTCACCAATCACCCTTTGGTAGATAGAGGGGTACCAAGCTACATGGTTCACTCAACACTTCCTGTACCTTCTCATAGAACGCCGTCACCATGTAACCGAGGATGGATTCTCTTACAGGGAACTGGTAAAAAGGTTGAAAGAGAGAGTTAGAGAATTCAGCTTGTCACCAATCACCCTTTGGTAGATAGAGGGGTACCAAGCTACCATGTCCACTCAACACATCTTGCACCTTCTTATAGAAAGCAGTCATCATGTAACCCTCTCTCACCGGAAACTAATAGTGAGAGAGATACTATTTCTGTATATTTTTGTTGTGTTTGATGTACTACTCAATGTTCTTTATAATTTATTCCTTGTAAATAAAATGATACAAAATCATGTCATTAACCACAGTCAGAGAGACCATAAAACAACTAACTAGTAGGGATAGAAAGAGGAAAAAACAAGAATTAAAATTTCCTACAAATTTGCATCATGCATGGATGACCGATATCACCTCTGGTAGGTGTTCATAAAGATCCCGAACAATTTTCCTCCATTTTTTGTATGCTAAGAAGCAGCTAAATATTCTAACCTGACAATTTCGCCAGATATAATGTGCCATTGATTGATATTGGAATTATAGTGAGGGTCTAATTGCTGACTTTGAATTAATAGTGCATCTTCACATGTATAAAGGTGTTATATGGAAAGGTTTTACATGCAAAGATAATTATCTTTAAAGTCAACTCTTTGCAAAATTCAAGGAGGTTAATTGCTCATGAAAATGTCTGGTGCTTCCTTATACAGCTTCTAGCTAACATATAAATGCATATATTCACATGACAGAGAAGTGAAGCTGATACCATGATGTACTTACTGTTTTAGTTGGCACTGTGGTTCCTTTCTTAGCCTTGGCCTTCGCAGCTGCAATCTGCTCCAGGTATGCAGTGGTTTCCATGGCATCAGGATGCTGCAGAACATAGCGGATGATGTCAATCAGAGATCGGAGGAGAGCTAAGATGTACTCCAGCTGGAAGGCTACACTGTGAAGCATCCTCCATGTATCACACAGATAGTCAGCATTCTGAAGGCAATAATGAGATGAAAAGTTAGATGATATTTCAGAGATTGTAAGATAGGTGGGTTGTGCATGCACTCCATCTGGAAAGTTACACTATGAAGCATTATCTATTTATCACAGAGATTTTCTATATTCTGCATCTGAAGAGAATTTTATTCACCCTACAATACAAGTTCACGTAAATACAAATTAGCTATAAAAAAAAAAAAATAACATAAGCACGATGAATGTTGATCAAGGAATGAAGGGAGGTTGAGATACATCAAGCTAGCTATTATTCTATTTATTTTATTATTCATTACATTTTATTTTAACAGGGTAGAACCATCATTAATCAATGCACCGTTTTACCTGGGACCCTGTATGAGAGGAAATACATATATACAAAACATACATTTACATGAAGGAAGTTGCTACATTCTACAATAGTTAACATAAACAGTACATGACTCTAACTATCTATCTATCTATCTATCTATCTCTCTGGAAGGGTCATTTTTATGAACTAATAAACAATCTAAACAAATAAGATTACAATAATGCCACGAGAACCTACCTTGTTTATGAGAGCCTTTGTAAGGAGCAGCTTATGAACCTTCATCAAGTTCTGTTCCCTGAGAGACACTTTAATGGAGTCATCAATGGATTGACTGACGGCGGCCATGTTGGATGCACTTAGCGGATTCCCCATCAGTGATGCTCCACTCTGCTGGTAGTGATTAACTGCCTGCATGTCACATTAATAGAAGAAAAAAATGGTTCTCTGAATATTTTCCTTTAATTCACAAGACATATCCCAAGTCATTCCCCCTCCCCCCCCCCCTCAAAAACATAATAATTTGAAAAAAGCTGTGATGGACTACGGGATATGTTACATGTTGGGTGAGCTAACATATTATATCCATTATAAAGCAACCAAACAGAATGTATGTTGCAAGGAGATCTAACACTAATACAGTATAACCTCGTTATAATGAGGTCATTGGGACGGGACCAGGAAAATTACCTCTTTATATTGAAACCTTGTTATATCAGGGCCCAAATACAATAATATACAAAGAGATGGGACCAGGAAAATTACCTTGTTACAACAAGAGCTCGTTATATCAGTGCTCTTTATAAAGAGGTTTGACTGTACTTTATTAATCCCAAACATGAAACTTTAATACATCATGTGAAGATACATAACCCAAAACATTAGTTAACAGAATCCTAAACTTAATCAGACTGGGCAAATCTCAATGTTGATTTCCAATACAACATCCTTGGAACTATAAAGTGACTAAAGATTAACCAATTTATGGAATCAATAAAATAAATGTCTTTAGAATCCAAAGATATTCCAAAGTGAAATAATGACAAGTGCTTTACCTCTTCCAATGATGAGAATACATTCTGATATAGGTAGATTGGATCATCTGGAAAGTAGGCAACGTGTCTAATAAAATATAGATAAAAACAACACAAAATAATGTAACTCCGCTTTGTTAAAAATTTAGCAAATGCAACATCTATTTCATTAACTGATGTGCTTCTTTATGAAGATTGAAAGCAAATGTTTTACAAACAAAATAGATAACAGATTTTTTCTTCATTTGATCAAAATATCTTAGAAATCAGCTATTAAATTCACTCAAAACATTGGCATTTTGCATTTAGACTTAATAACGTAATTAAATAATCCAATATCCCATACACACATTTTTCCTATCATATAATTACAAAGACCTCTGCAAGAAATTTGTGGTCAATTCCACATTAAGAAAACTATTTTGATTGGTTTAGGTCAAAAAAAGTGAAATAATACTACAATGCATTTGATTGGACAGTGCAAATTAGACTAGCAACAATGTACTATACTAACCTGTCTTCAGCATGGTCTACAAAGAGATAATGCATCATGTAGTGCTTGTGTATCTCAACATATCTCCATCCTACAGCATGGTAGAGCTGGTCAAAGATTTAAAGAAAAAAAATCAATAATTTAATATTTCTCACACCTATATGCACTTCCACAACATAGGAGAAAACTGGTCTGACAGAAATTATGTGCTATTTTCAACTGTGTCTTCATTTCTTAAGTTAAAGATAATAGATGAATGGAGAATAAATTTATGTTTCACTTTGGAAAACCTTTTCAAAATTCTAAATTAGGCCATTGAACGGAATGGCGAGATATGATTTAAATACCTTTGATAAACTACATTTTGGCAGATGTACGACTATTTCATGAAGCTTTCACATGGAAAGTATAAAACCAGAGCCAATCCCGAAGCATACTTTGATTTTGGTTTCTTCTGCATTACACCTTCTACTGTGACCTTCTCAGTCTCAGCATGGTCCTTCTCAAGCTGGTCCTGGACCACGACTGGTCTTTGGTCGACAAACAGACATGGACTAAGACTGGTCTTAGATACAAAACAGACCCCTAATCATGTATTGTACTCATCTCTGCTTACACTGTACATTGTTCATTGTTCATTTATTTCTTTCTTTCACAGATATACATGGTACATCATAAATGCAATAATATAAAAGATTATTACAGTGTACACAAAATCCAGGGATAAGACAATAAAGATGAAAAAAAAACACTAAACAATTCAAAGAAAGAAAGTGGAGACCTTTGTAAAAGCTATGCTTGTCAAAAGAAGGCCCCCAGTGAATAAGTCAGAACACTCGGTTACGATATGAATTTCTTATACAGGAAAGAAAAAAAGATACAAAAAGATACTATATGACGTATCAAATCTGAACTTAAAAAAATTACATGATGTTTAATGTAATATTTACAAGAGGGTTTTGAAGGGAAGAGATAGAAACTATTTACAATAGGGTAAAGTGTAGCAAGGGGAGGGGGGGGGGGAAATAACAGGGTGAAATGCCGCATAAAGTAGAAAAGAAAGGAAAAGTAAGAGAGGAAGAATGAGATGGAAGGTTAGAGTAGGATGCATGTGAGTTTGATATTATCTAGATACCTATAAACATGTTCTATAAATATATCTTTAAAAAGAAATATTTTGCTATGTACATTTGTATTCTTTTTACAAGATAAAATAGCCAGCCATAAACTCATTAGAGGTTTGTTATATTTATGTTGCGACATTGGAATGAAAAACATTAAATATTTTCAGCATAGTCAGTCAATAACAGTAATTTCAGTAATTTCAGTACCTTGAGATATATTGGCTTCTTCTCCAGGATAGCTTCCACTATGGCCTTCTCAGCTCCTGCTTGGTCCTCCTCTAGCTGGTCCTGGACTAGGACTGGTTTTTGGTCTACAAACAGTCCCATGATCATGTACTGGTCTCTGCTGCAAAGGTCGGCAATGTGGTCATATGCTGGAAAACATGATTTAAGAACAGATCAATAAAATGCAAGAAGTTCCATTTAAGTTGATTCTTCATTCAACCAAGAAGAAAATTGAGAGATAAATAATTACACATTTGGGCATTAACTTATGCCAATACAAAGGCTACAAAAACTGTCTAAGGCCTCTCTCAGAAGCCCCTACTCATCATGACTCTTTGTTCAGTTCGAGTCTTAATTAACATGGTTAACTGCCCCTGAAAAAAGAGGGCCACATAAACTCAGATCACAGAGGAATCAACTGGACAAGGAATTGTTTTGAATCGTGGATTATATGTGACTGTGGCTTTAGGACGAATTATAGTCTAATATGTTGGTTTGTAGTGGTTTGTTCTAATCACTATCTCCAATCGATGTTTTACAAATCGTTTGTGTGTAAACATTTCCTGTTTTTAAACCACAATATGCAAACATATTTCCCTCATATTTTTTTGCATAGGTCATTTTTCCCTTTATATTCAAACATCCTTGAGTGGGATGAAAATGAGTGCTTTGCATTTTACATCTTCATATCAAGTATATTTTGAATCACTCCTGACTCCTTACCTAGTTTAGCAAACAGCTCAATGGCTCCCTTGTCTGCACCCATAGGCCCTCGTATGTAGTAGTGTTCATGCAGCTCTAGGTACGGCAGGTAGGGTATCATACGACCGTACAGGGGTGAGAGACCACTTACTGCTTGGCCACAGGATAACTGCAACGAACAAGGAAATATATACTGGTAGTCTAGAGTCTAGAGATGGCTCATGAAATTCGATAAACGTTTTGCAAAGACCATCAGCACAAAATCCATCCACAACCATTACTACCAATTCTTCCACAATTACCACCACTATCATCCCAACATCAAAGCATAGGAAAACCAAACTTCAATATCCCTTACAGTGCATTAACATGTGCCAACATCGTGTGACTCATGAAAACTAGATTTGTCATCAAGTAAGCAATCACTTTCAGCCTTGAATCCCATGACTATTGACAGACATCTAAAACACTGATATCAAAACCACTACCCCCACCACGATCACTATCATAATCATCTTCAGAGGATATTTGAAATGAAAGACAAAATACCTCATACTGCCCTTTGTGGCTCATTACATCTTGATTAGCCATGAGGTTTGCCATGATTTTTTATTTCTTTAAACTTGAGCCAATGGCAGAAGTATGTAGACAACTACAATGCCAACACACTCAAACATCATAACCCCAGGACAATGACAACGTCCACACCATAATCAATGCTCCATCATCACAATCATCAAATGAAAGATAGCATACCTGATACTGCCCTTTATGGCTCATAACATCTTGGTTAGCCATCAGATTTGCCATGACCTTACCTTCCTGAAGCTTGTGCCCATCTTTACACTCAACAGTGCAGCTAATGGAAAACGAAATCACCATTACCATCATCACCACCACCACCACCACCACCACCACCACCACCACCACCACCACCATCACCATCACCACCATCACCACCATCACTACCATAATTTCATAACCTTACCTGATACTGTCCTTTGTGGCTCATGACATCTTGGTTAGCCATCAGATTTGCCATGACCTTCACTTTCTTGAAGCTTGATCCTGATACAGCAGAGAGCGCACATGATAAACCAAACCCATCACATTCCTCTAATGTGAAGACATAGTTGGAACGATCAACTAGCTTGGACTGACGGTGGAGCAGTCTTGCCTGGAGTTTGGGGTCAGATTCTCTCCATAACTCCATTCTGATAAAAAAGAAAGGTTCAAATGTCTATAACCATCCCCTTTTCAACATTTTACAAGATCAAACTTGATTAAACAAGTACAAATTCCAAGCAATTCCTGCACTTTTTGAAGAATTAGATACATAACTTGTAATTGGCCTACATTGGAATCAATCAGACTCCTTTGGTCATTTTAAAGCTCACATAAAATCCTTAATAGCTTTGGGCTGAAAAAAAAAATGCATATTTCTGTCATCATGATTTTAAAATTTCAGTGACATGAATTATAGTGCAAATGAACTTGTTTATTTACACACCATTTCAGAGCCTGCGATTTATATTACGAACATTTAGTTCATTTAATTTATTGTGATAAAAGTTAACAAATCTGGCTTCATATCGGTGATGAAATAGTCCTCCTAAATTTGCAACAGCTTTGAATCTTTCCACCTGAAACTAAACATAAATTGACTCACTTGAACGCTGCCTGCCTGAGCCTTGTAATAAGTCTAGGGTAGGGGTTAGGCGGCAAGTGATCTCCATTGATAAGATCCATGAGATAACCTCGCCACACTTGATCTAACCTCACATCAATCAGATACTATGACATTAAAGATACAATTAAAATGAAAATAAGGTTCGTGACGAATCTAGATGATTCTGTAATGAGTCTTGGGTAGGGGTTTGGTGGTAGGTGATCTCCATTGATAAGATCCATTAGATAGCCTCGCCACACTTGATCTAACCTCACATCAATCAGATACTATGACAATAACGATACAATAAGAATCAAAATCAGATTCAATGATGAATCTGGGTGAGGATTCAGTGGTACAAATTAGTTGCAAAGTATTACATTCACATGGCTAACTTTGTCAAGATTCAAAATAAAAGCCCGCGCTTAGCTCATAATACTAAACCTTAGGCCAAAACAGGAATAACCTGAATTTTATACATTTGTTGTTCCTGAAAATGTCAAGATACAAGCAACTTTACAGTCATAATCTATCCGCGACCAGTCGATCATTTTAGTCTCTACATGTGCTGTGCTGATAAACCTCCGTCTGAGTTACGGCATAATCGCTCCGTTGGTCCAAAGTCACATGATCCCGCAGTGCTGTTTTTGTATAATAAATGTTTATTTTACCCTGCCATAATTTCAGTTTCAAATATACAAGAAGGGTCAGATGCATTTAAACTCATTCCGGGGTAATTAAGCATTGTTGAATAATTCCTTAAATGAGATCCATAAGGAAGTCTTTAGTATTTTTATCCAGTCTCACATCAGTATTTTTATACCACTAGGATTTATAGCTTTGAGCTTCTCATGTAATTGACATGGATTCTGGTGTTAATATCCATTACTATTATAAGTACAACATTTTAATAATTACAATAACAGTTATCACTATAATTTTTATCACCTTCATATTTATTGTTATCATCAAAATCATCATTGACTGTTGATACATGTAGAAGTAGTAATAGAAGAATCATGTTATGTTCCTCTATTGTACATTCCATCTTTGTTATACATATATCACTATGCATACCTGCATCAATACTCCTTCTGTTGCCATGACAACTGGGTGCATGCTGGACTGAACTGACCACTCCACATTCACAACTAAAAAAGGAAAGTGACAAAAGAATGACATCACAAGATAATATTTTTTTTGGAACAGAAATGTTTTGATGAGAAATTGGTAAACAAAAATGAGAATATAATGGGTAGAGGTAGCACTGCGACTGACATAGCATGATTTGAAGTTATATAAAAACTCAGGAATGCACATGTTATCGCTGACATTCAAAAAGGTAAATATGACAAAACGTGTTAATTTCTATGGAATATAAAACCTTGCCACTGTAATTGTCAAAACCAAAGACATTAAATCTGATTTTTTTTCTTCATTTTTACCAGCAGTTTCATGCGGAATTTCTCCATGCTAGGATCTCTACGAATTTCATATTAATGGAAGTTTAGATATTGTGCAAATGTAACATACACACTTTTAGTAGATCTTGGAGAAAAAAAAATATCTTCAAACATGGTTAAAAGCTATACAAGAACATTGATCGTAAAAGTGTATCATGATAAATACCGGAAAGATGCTTACACAAGTTTTTCTGTTGACTGATGGAGTTAGCTTCAATACCATGCTTCAAGATTACAGGTGGCTTGTGTGGTGTAGCCTTGGTTCCCTTTAAATACAAGCAAATTACATATTTACAGACAGCGTATATGCCTTTAAAAGAGGGTGAACATGACATACATACAAAACATAACTCTTATTCTACAATACTTCTTTAGTCAAGTAACAAATGGATTTCCCTTCAGTGCTATTCTATCATAGAACCCCCCTCCAAAATATCCTTTAGCAGAGCCATTGAAAATATTGCCAATAGAGGAGCATATTTTGTCTGTTTTATTTGCATATTAACACATTCACTTTTTTGTAATTTTTAGCATACAATTATACTAAAAGAATCCATTTCAAATCCCAGAAACGGATGTCTTTGGAGAAAAAAAAATATGGGGCTAATGATTTCAGAAAAAAAGGCTCCATAGAAAGTTAAGTAAAAAGAGACAAACTTCAATTCTTTACTATAAAGTTTTATTTTGCTTGCTTTGTTTTATTTCTGCATTTTCAATTATTTCCTTCTATTTGAGGATGGAGTAAACAATCAGGAAGCTCCTGATATCTCTTTCTATCTCTCTTTTATTTCACAAACTCTCTCCTCCTTCCCTCCCCCTCTCAATTTGTATAAAAAATCATAACCCTTCTTCTTCTCTACCCTCCCGCCTCCTCTTTTCTTTTAACATCATTTCCCCTCTTCCAGATACATTCTTACCTTCTTCTTGTTCGAGGTGTCAGATACCTGAATCTTCTTCTCTCGTATCTTCGGATGAGGTACACTGTCAGGGTACTTCTCTCTGATATCACTTAGTATTTGCTATTGTAAATAAGAAGAATAGTAAAAATTGCCAACACAGACCTAGGTGCACTTGGAAATATAATCAATACAGTCCTCCAAAGACCCATACCATAAAAATCTATTTCTTGGTATCCACAGCTAACATTTGACAAGCTATCCTGATTACACGGTTTCAAATACATATCCTTTCACACCTAAATTTAAGTATAATTACAAGCAACAAAGGAAACTAACAGCAAATAGACAATTCTCCTCACTCAGAGTATAAAATTATAAAAACTAGCTATTCAGCATGTGTAAATCAATACTTAATATCTGGGAGGTGTTTCATCAAGATAAGAAAGACTTTACGCACGACTTTACGTTCGACTGGTATCCCTTCTTGCACGTAATCATTCATAATATTACGTGCATTCAGCGCAATAAGGGATACCAGTCGAACGTAAAGTCGAGCATAAAGTCTTTCTTTTCTTGGTGAAACACCTCCCAGGTCATTCATTCAATTATTTGCCCACTTATGTTTGAGGTAACCAAGGTTATCTTCATTGACACCAAGTAGACCTGGGCTCGGTAGAATAAAGGTTTGTCATTATTCGCTAAAGAAAATGACCGATCAAAATCTTTGTAGCATGTGCATTTTATTTGTAGACTGACCAGCAATCAATCATGAATTGTTCTTTCAAATGAGCGATTAATCTAAAACCTTTATGTTACAGGGCCCAGGACTGGATCGGGATTGACTCTGCTTTTATTTTACCTTGATGTCGAGATGTTTGAGGTAGGCCAAGGCATCTTCATTCAGACCAAGTTGAATGGAATGACAGTTCAGATCAAGCTCTACTAACTGGACTACAGTCTGTGAGGGATGAAAATTGTTTGATAAAGACTATTAGATACATGAATAACACATGCATTATAAAGCATAAAACACAATAGGTTGAATTGCTTATAGCGGTCTTAACTTTTCTGTTGAATAAAATTAATAACGAAACTAAACACAGAGATATATCTATTCAAATACAAGCACATTCGAAGGTGTTCTGTGGTTAACCCTCTTTAGCATGGAGAGACGGATTAGTTTGTTCTTCCCATCTTTCATGCTAATAACAAAGTGTAGTGTAAATGTGATTGATTGTTTCAACATGCAAAAAGGTTCATACAACTATACAGAATGTCAATCAGATCCTTTTTGCAAAAGTTCCATGTTATAAAAAAATGCTGTCTATTGATTAGAATAACACACATAAGAATTTCACGGTGTGACGCACTATCATTTCAAGAGCTGATACAGAATTGCCTGTTTTAAATATATCAAATGTTCAGTTTATTTATCATGTATTGATTATGAATTTGTACAGATCAAGGTCTCAATTGAAACCTTCCAATAAACAACATTGCTAATGCTTTACCTGAATCTCCAGTGGAATGATCGTGACCTTTGACCCCTTCTCATCTCTTTGCACTTTGGTCATACAATCCATTTTGTTTTTGAGGAAGGTGTATGCTGCCTGTTGATCTGAAGACCTCTCATGCCTTCAAACAATAGGAAATAGATTGAACAATTATCAAATCTTTTGTGGATTTATAAAACACCGTACAAACATGGGATCGTTGCATAGAACTATCATCATAAATAGCAATGATAAAAACCCTAATTAAGCGTATATGGGAAGGAATCCATCCCTTTGAGGTTTGGTTGCAGGTTGCCTGTAGGTAATGAAATAATATCTTACAAACAGTTTGATAAAACATTCCGAGACGTGTTGCATGAAACTTGAAATGATGACAAGTTTGTCATTAATTGTAAGTATTAGAATCCCTGGTGATGATTGGCTGTGGCACATTGCTGTCATGGAAGCTATCGTTAATATCAAAGCTCTTATCGATTGCAGTTTTATGCAAGAGGCCCAAAAATGTAATTCTTTTGTAGCAGAGTTTTACTACAGCAAAAAAAACACAGATTGATTAAAATTCTTGATAACTCCAGATTTTTGCAATGAGTAGACCAGGCTGAGGGGGAATACCAGCCGTCTTAAATCTACATACCAGTAATTGCTTAGAATGAAACTTCATGAAATGCAGAAGTCGGGAACTAAATGTCTTAATATCTGTTTGCCATTCTGTATCCTTTATTCATGGACAATGTCAGACTGTATAGAACTGCCACATATGATTCTGTATTTCAATGTGATTTGAAACATCTACCAATCCTTCATAACGTGTGTTATAATTTTTTTTGCAAACAATAAAGTTATAAAACTGTATCGTCACACTTACAGAGCTGGATCCAATACTCTCAGGATATTCTTCTTGTACTGTATGAAAAACTTTGTAGCAAGGTCTTGCTTACTTGTTTCCTACATAAATGAAACAGAATAGAAATAATAATTAAACAGTCTGGTAGAAGAATTAAGCATCAATGATCTTGATTTCATTAAGTTGTCAATATTTCAAAGGTGATAGGTCTGAAAAGAGAATCTGAAAAGGCTGAACCACTTGTTTTTTCTCACACCACGAAACCCTTGAAAAAATATTTTGCAGAGTTACAGTTATATTGGGGAAATATATTATATGAATAGTGTATGGCCAACCATGCACTATTCTAGGTTATGTCCAAAACAAAAAATCAATTCATCCCAAGTGCAGGTTGATCCAAGGTCGTGGGCTGACATGACTAGACCTATAGAGGGATAATTTAGTCATTTAGAATTCATATAAATATTCAAGTACTGGTGCATCAATAAAACATGCAGTATTTTTATAGTAAATAGGCCCCCATACCTGACATTACAGAATAGACTTCAAATTACATCACCTTACATTAAAAGCAAAAATGTTCTTACATCACAATGAATGTAAGCCTGGGCTTGTACATTCCTATTGTGACTTCAGCATATGCTATAGTATTGCATGGACGTGCACTATACTGAATTTTTTACATGAGAATGACAAGGTATTTTGTACATAGCCTATTTACAATATGTGAATATAAGAAAGAACAGTCAACAATGTACATGTACCAAGGTCTACAATAAATTAAGAAATTGGATTGTTTCAGATTGTTGTGGATGTAATACTATGATTTGCTTTAACATTACCTTCTGTCTAACTTACAAACGAAGAGGTGCATTCATCGAGCATGCAATACTGAACTGGCTAGCTGTACTCCGTAGGAAGCGATAGATATCAACTAGTTCTTCTGTTTTGTATTTAC
>BQKZ01001140.1:12887-24395 GCA_036244855.1 Temnopleurus reevesii | reverse complement strand
GATAACTCTGGGTATAACTGTGTATTAAACTGTTACTTGATTTAAAAATATGTTATCATGGACTGCTTTTTATGGTCTCCATTGCATTAGTAGATGGCAGGATAACATCATTTACAGGGGTTCAAAATAGCAGAAAAATCGGCTAGCCGCTACGCGGCTCGGACATCACCGCTTCGCGGTTCGTGGACGATGCTCTGCATCGTCGTTGGCTCAAACCCCCCCTTGGAAAAAAGCTAGATCCGCCCCTGTTTTGTATAGATTTAAAACCAATATAACAAATCATATATGGACTAATGCATATATCTCACTCCTCACATAAAATTCCAACACACCTAGATGAAAATGGACTGAAATTTGGCTTCTGGTGAATCACTTGATATTGCGCTAACTGTGCTGAGCCATCCGAGTTTCTTGTGTATATTCATTCATTATGTGAGGTTCCAAGTATACAAATTATTTTTTCCGACTTGCAAAGATACAAATTTTCTTTTCTGACTTACCTGTCCATAAGGACCATAAGAAGCAGTATATTGACAATGGCAGGGGCATCGCCTTTCAAGATGTTTAATCTGGCCAGATCTCTCTCCCAAGTATTCCTGGAGGAAAAACAATATCAATAAATGAAATTAAAACCACAGCTTTGTGCATCTACCTGAGCACAATACAAATAGCTGGATTGCTGATAAGATTGCAAATTTAATCCATACATATACATGTAGCAACAGAATAATCAGATAATTACTAAATGTCTCTTAACAATCATCAACTTGTTTCAGAGGTTTATTAGGCTAGATAAGGGCATTAAAGGTTGGTAATATATCAAACCAAGTTTGGCTGCAACAAAACCTGTCTACAAGTTTTACCTTGCTTACAACTCAGACTCACTTGTAGATTCTTGAATCCCACTTTGAAAATTTACCAGCAACAGGAGCTCTCCACCCTCTGTGATTTTTGAAAGAGGATTAGGAATCTGGCAAGCTAAAGTCCATTTTCTTTAACCCCTTTTGGGCAGTCCACTTCCGAGTAATTTGGAATGGACCTTTGTTTAAATATACCAAATTCTAGTGTCCACGGTGGTGTTTCAACAAAATAAGAAAGACTTAAGTTTACGAACGACTTTAAGAACGACTAGTTTCCGTTCTTTCGCCCAATAATCCGTGGAATTACGCATATTCAGCGAAAGAACTGATAGCTTTGTTCTTGAAGTCTTTCTTATCTTGGTGAAACACCCCCAGTTAACCCATTGACTACTGAATACTGTGATTCCTATACACTTTGTGCAGGGAGCACCCAGTTCCAGTTGTCAATGTGTTAAAGGATATCCATTGATGTCTTCTTCTTACCTAACAGGTTCCTTGATATCCTCAGCCATGGTTGTAAGAGAAGGCTGCTTCTGATTCTGTTCCTCTCTCCGTCCTCTTCGATTGAGAGACTGGTTCCTGGTTCCCTCATTCCTGGTCGTCGCCCTCGTCGGAGCGCGTCCCGTTGGGTCGTGGTATCGCTTGAATCCAGCGACGTAGGCTTCTGCATCGGCCTTCCTCAGGAAGATGGAGGAGAAGAGGGTTACATAGGGGTGCTCTGCAAAGCTACGGAACCTGCAACAAAGAAAATGGGGGTGATGCTTAAGTCAAATATGGTGATAAATGAACAAAAGTAATTGGGAAAATCATGAAGCGAATTTACATGCAACAAGTGATCTTGTAATGAAGGACAAAGTATGATTCAAGGAATCACAGCAAAAACTGGATCTGTAAACACATTTCACATCCAAATAACCAATGAATGAAAGCTTTTCTAGTCTTAATTTTCTTGAGAGTGAATAAACAATACTCCTAATCAAGATGTGGTAGAAATCAAAGTACAATCATTTCAAAAGTAGCAAAATGCAACAAAAAAGGCAAATAAAAACCATCAAGGTACAAGTAAAGTTGTTAATAAGCCTGTGGGACATAATGGCAAAGCCTTTGTCCGTTCCTGTAACCCTAGGCTGTATGGCTACAAGAGGGAAAAGCAGCTACAGATGGCTTGTAAACTGGTACATGTAGCTTCATCATAGCTCCTATATTGTGAATACTAGATTCATTTATGAAAAAAAAAAGAAAATACACCAGATGACTAACACAAAGAAGACTGGAATTTTCTTCTTACTGTTCTACTCCTGTATCCTTGTCCGTCTCAATGAAATGAAAGATGTACTTCTTGCTTCCTTTCTTGTATACTCTGCCACTTTCATCCAATGAAAAAATGATCTGTTAGGAAAAGAAGATGGAAATGATTTTTGTAATTGCTCTGACTGCAAATGGTTGAAGAACACTTTCGACATGTGAAGGCTTTTAAAATGACAATTGCAATTTCATGCAACTTGGGAAAGTCTAAAATTTAAAAAAAGATTTACATGGTTAAAATTAAAATCTGATACTAAAATACTTGCCTTAAATCTATAGATTTTATTTTATTGCAAAGTCTTCCCACCATACAGAAACCTTGCAACCAATCGAAACTAAACTAACACTGCACTCTTATCAAATAGTCAGTGTTTTGTTCCCTTTCTCACATATCTGTTTCACAATTTTTTTTCTGATAAAAATTCCATTGATTTTACATTGATCAATTGAAATTTTCAAGTACAGGGACTGATATGAGTCATTCTTCAACTTATCCATAACCTGGTGAAATGCCACCCAGCATGGGTAGGAATGGAACCCTAGATCTCCTCAGTTGTCTTTCATAAAGCTGTTTGTAAAACTACGCATGGCTTTACCCATGACTGGTGGCCATTTCATAGGTGCTAACTCAGTAACCTAAGGCTTACTTTCGAGAACAGAAAAGGGTCACCGGTCACGTGAAGAGTTGGGCATCACTCTATGGTTATTGAAGAGGAGTCAGATATTGTGGGTCCAATTCCTACCAAAGTTTGCGAGGGATATCATTTCAAAGCAGCTCAAACATAACTAAATCAGTATTACATGTAGCTTATAATGGGATAGGTTGAAGATTCATCACGATCAAAATCCCCGGAATAAAAATACTGAATTTGAGAAATTCTAACCTTCATGACTGGAGGGTTGCGCTTGCGGACTGCTTCCTCAATGGCCGTATAGAATGCATCCTTCTCAGTCTCCACTCTCTTCTTGTCCCATAGTGTTGGTTTAACATTCACAGAAGTTATGATTCCTAGAGTGATAGAGTGTAAAAAAATCATGATTTTCTAAAGATAGCGCTCAGAGAATGTCTCCTTCTTTTTCTCCATTATCTTCCTTCAAACAGTGTCGGATTCTCATTTACAAGAGTTACAACCCCTTGGAGGGACATAACACATGACAAATGCTATTGACTCTTTTAGTTCTTCAATATTTCAAACACTTTTAGGAACAGAAGAAATTTTCCCTGGTCAAAAAAAGAAATGAAAAGGCTGGTCTTAACTTAGAATGAATAGGATGAAGGGTGGAAAGGAGATAATTCTCTGATAATAGCTTGACAAGCAAAATATTTTGATCAGGAAACATAAAGGAGGTTATGGCCCTTGTCCTCTCGATATGGACATCAATAAAAAGTGATGATGATATTTACAATTATGTTAATAATATGTTTTCTTTATCCGGCGTAGCCTTTCCAGTTTGTAAACTTTAGTACTTTAACTTGGTACCTGCTTCACGTAACATTATCATTACCGTGGTCATTAGATTCAAGCATGTACACAAACTAGGTATGCATATTCTCTATTTCCTTTTGAGAGCATTCCAACAGGTTTAGTTCAATAACAATAATGATTAATTCTATAGTGTTCAATACAAAGAGTACCATAGCGCTTTAGTTACAATTTAAAAGTTTGACCAAAAAAAGGTCACTTCCTATCAAGTACCCACTCAAACCTTGGCCTAGTGACATTAAATTATCTTGCTAAAGGATGAAGGGAGAGAGTCAGAGCCACTATACAATGAGGCCTACAGGCCACCGCACACTACACGATTTTTAGTCTTAAGACCTTAAGACTTTACCACCTGACATCGCACACTACGTGACCAAAGACCTTAAGACCGAAGAGCCGATACCGATATCTTAAAATTAATAATCAATAGCTCAAAAGTTACGCGCTCGTTTCCCATCGCAACACGCAGCGCGAGAAGTCGGAATTTTAACGTTAAATCTTGGATTTTCCTTCTAAATTTGTCATATTTGACAGTGTCATCGAAAATTAAGAAATAACATTCATGATTTCAGCTAATCATAATGGATTTATTATAATATAACAAAACATCAATGTTTTAATGAGCAATTTTCGAGTGATGCTGTTGTGTGTCTAGTGGGAGGCTGTGCGTGTGTGATGGAGCTGCTGAGCTGGGAGAGGTCGCATGAGACCTTAAAAAGATTCAACATGCTAAAACCTTAAGACCTCGGTCTTAAGGTCGGATGTTTTGTCTCCGACCAGTTAAATGGTGACGTCATACCCCCGGTCTTAAGGTCTTAAGACTAAAAATCGTGTAGTGTGCGGTGGCCTTTACAATGATTACAACTGTATATAATAATTGGTTTTGATAATCAACAATTCCAATCCTCTTGATGATGGTAACAACCAACTCACCTAGGAAGCAGTGTGGACATTGACTGGAGGTTGTTCTCCTGACATCTTCTCTAATTGTCTTAGAAAACACTCTCAGAGCCTAGATACGAGATTAAAAATTAATTTATTCATTTCACTTGTTCATAGACTTAAATTTTTGGATGTTAAATGAAATAAATTAACAAATCAACAATACCAAACATTATACATAATAAATTGAAGAAATACAGAACGAATGAAAATGCATGTTTTAACATGAAACTTATTTGCAGTTGATTTGCAATTGATCACAACTTTCCAGCAACACGTTCTTCTCTTGAAGCAGCTAGTACAGACCATTTTGATCAATGACCCCATTGATAAAGCAGATGAGACGCAAGACTGTTATAGTACTAATAAAATCTACAATTCATATAATAAATTTGACCATCCAATTGACCAAAGAAAAAGTGGCCCATTGAAAGCTTGAGAATTCTGCTAATACAGAGAGAGATTATTACTATGCATTGGTAGCTTTATGCAATACACCATGAACTCTAAAATGAAGTAGATACTAAGGTGGGTATCAAGAGAAAGTCACATGTCAGCTCAATAATTTTGCTCAATTTTTTTGTGCAAAAATCTTACCGTATCCAATCTTGAGCCATACATCATGAACTCCAAATTGAAATCTATACTCGCTGGGTCTGAGTAGAACGTACCACTGAAGACTGCAGGACCAGTGAGAGCTAGTAGTATGTCACCCTATGTAGACAAAAAAAGAAGAAGATTGAGAGCATAAGAAAGAGAAATATAGAGAATAGAGGATGGACAGAAACAAGATGGATAAAAGAATGAAAAGGCAGGGATAAATCTTAAAATGATTGTTTCCATGTTCCATCAATATACATCAAGTTTAGTTACATCAATTTAAAATAATTGTTAGGCGCTTAGAGATTTATCATAATGTTAATAGTCAGTTTAAATGTGGTGTGAAGTATAAATGTAGGAACAAAGCTATTAACAAGAAATTTTGAAACTTGGTAAACAAATGTACATACTGGAACTGATCATGTCATTGTACAGTTGAATACTGTATATTCCCATCAAGTATTCATTAAATTTCAGTGACAATGACCTATGTTTGTCAAAGTTATAAGCAAAGCAGTAATACATGTACTCTAGAGTCCAATACAAAAATAATAAATAAATTGGCTAGAAGCAACAGTGAATGTTAACCAGACAATATAAAAGTAATTTAGGCTTAAAACGGTCCCTTTTTCTTAGTTTATTGCTAATTACTGTGCAATGTTAATATCCTCTATTAGAAATTCAGAAAACTTAACTGAAATTTTAATCAAATTACATGAACAAAAGATAACACAACAGCAACATGATAGAATATCAATTAAAGCATGTCAAATACTCACATACATTGGTCAGGTCTCCAAAATTATTCAGTGTGCAAAATTTGTGGAAATAAATAGCAGATTTCACATTCTTGACAATATCCCAAATATAATATACCTTGATTCTACTATCTTCTAGCTCAGCGATATGAGGTGGAGCCACAGCAGACATCAGCCATGAATAGTCACCTATGACCTTTGGGTCAACGGCATTCACAATATCCTTCAAGCCCCAGACATTGGTGTGACTTTTGACCCCCCATATGACTGGTGTGCTCGTCTTTTGTAAGGGGTTGGTCAGGATGGAGACTATGTACTCAGTGGATTCACGGTGCATGTGGTAACTGGAAGAAATGGTGACAGTTTGAGATCTCAACATGAAATTAATGACAAAGAGATTATGAAGAATTGAATGACAGATACTTTCAGGAACATGGTAGGAACAATTTTTTATGCCTTATGAAAGAAAATATGGATTCTATATTCATAAAGAAGAGTGAAATATGTGAAATAAAAAATGTTTACAATTCATATGCTTGGACATCTCACTTTAGGAGTTGATAAGTAACCTTACTCATGTGATGAATGATACCAGTTATTATCTCAGTTCAATAGAGGCCAAATCAAAAATAGATACATGTACATCTTATCAGGGTTCCTTCTATTTGAAAATATATTCCTGGTTTTTCCCTGATGAATCTTTAAAATTCCAGGATAACTATATAAACGTAATTCACTAATATAACCTACTTTGGCCCATCCTCAATTACCAATATTGATTATTGATTATATATGGATAAATTTGTATATGTACAATACTGGTACATGATCCCTTTTCTACTCACAGCCATATTCCTAAATGTCTGATTTTTCCCCGATTTGAGGAATTTTGATAAAATTATCTTACTTTTTCCTGACCGGACAAAGTGGATCTCATTTTCCATGTTTTCCAGGTAGAGCGTTAACCCTGCAAATGCTAACTATATAAACTAAAAAATTGTATACATTGAATGTGTAGCGTAAAACACCATTTATTTATGTTTTGATCAAATATTACGGTGTTGTGTGAACACACCCCGGCTAATTTATGCAGCCGCAAAAGTATTTTTATCATGTTCAAACGCGACACAAAAGATTCGCGAGTCCAAAACAACCAGGGTTGCCTCAGTCATTTTTGAAGAGAAAAGAATCTCGACCATTTCCTTTCTATTGTCTGTTGCCACGTCGGTAACGATCGAGGATTCCTTTCCGAGATGTACACTCGAGTAGTTAAGTCATTAAATTGTTTTTCTTAACTACGTTAATGGCCCAATCAGGTTCGGCGTAATAATTTTCGCCGACCAATAGGAAGTTGCCTTTATAGGGAGCTTTGCCCGGCAAGGCCGAAAATTCATTTTTACCACGTTTTTAATTTATTCGCGGATTCATCCTTGCTCGTAACAAGACGTTCATTTTTTCTACACCTTAGTTCTACCAAATCGTCAGTTTCACATTTTGGATTTATATTTGCTGCAATAAGAGAATTTGTTCAACTTTTTCCAGTGCTTCAGCAGAAATTGTTTGCTGATATTTTTCCCGGATATTTATCGGGTATGTACCTTGTCATTTATCTGCTAGCATTTTATGCCTTGGATTTAATTATTGATTGTAAAAAACAAATTGATTTAAAACGCCGTACTCCGGGTTGTCGTTTTCAAGCTTTAATTTTCAGCGTCTTTGCCAGAATTAAATGACGCGTTTATCCGTACATATAATTATTCTAACATTTAATCCAAAACTTTGTACCCGGCGTTTGGCGTGTTGAATCACCATGTGAGCCCAATTTATCTTGTTTCAATTAGGCAAGCAGGCAATTTTATAAATGCGCTCTGGATATTTTGAAACAAACTTTATGTCGTGTATTACAGAATTTTATCGCACTTCAGATATAAACTTAATCTGATATTCCTAATGTTTTTTGACATCGTGCATTGATACATAATTTCGATGTTTGAATATTACTTTTTATGATGGAACTTTATGTGGAGACAAACCTTTTGACTTTGAAAGTTCTTATTATAAAGGCAGTTTTGTATACTATTTTATGCGAAGGATGAATATACATTTTTTGACATGCTACAAAATTCATTGCATGTTTATCACTTGATTGGAGATAATTAATTATTCTACATTTGTTAATCAAGTATTTTAGAAACGAATTTTGGCATAGATTTCTAGGGACACTTTGTATTTTGTTATTTTGGAAATAGGTCCTAGTGTCGGAGTAACTATCAGGCATAGTCCGGCAGCCAATCGGCTAGAGCACTACCGACTCAACCTCGTCTTTATTATCGCCGTCGGTGTCATCATCGTCTTTGTCATCGTCTTCGTCATCGTCTTCGTCGTCGTCTTTGTCATCGTCTTTGTCATCGTCTTCGGCATCGTCTTCGTCATCGTCTTCGCCATCGTCTTCGTCATCGACTTCGCCATCGTCTTCATCGTCATTCTCGTCGACCTCCTGTTGTCGAGCGTCAGCAGAGACATTTTCAACGGGTCTGATTTCCTTATTCTTGTGTTTATTTTATTTAAACGATTTTTCTATGCCACAAGTTTCTTCGCATATCCAATCAAGGAATTAATAATATATTATTACAAACTTCAATGTAACTTGTCGACTGCTTGTTTATTTATCTTGGAGGCTTCGAATTATTTTTGAGTTCCTTGTAAAGAAAAAAAGTACGCCTGGATGCGGAGGTTGATCTACTGATTTTTATGTATGATCGCTCGCTTGCTTGAGAGTCCGAGCACAATGGTAATCACCGCCACGTCCAGACGTAACAAATGCTATACCTTTAAAAAAATACAAAAATAATGTGAAATATTGGAATTTGAAAATATTTAAAAAAATAGTGAACACTTGGATGTTTGTGAGTAATTCATGTTATCGTTTTGAATTAGGTGTGTTATAGCTGATATGGTTTGTACAGTACAAATACAAATAGTCAAAACTTACGCTTCAGCAAGATGTCTTAGTCTCTTGAGAAAGGCTGGATAAGGATTGTAAGGCAGGTTTGGGTTGGTGAGGAGCCCCTGACATACCGACAGCATATGAGCGTGAACAAATGCATCGTCCAGATACTGAGTGACTATCACCATCTCACTAGCTGCCATGTCATCTACAGGAGGGTTGTAGGTGTACCGTGGCCTTGGTATATCACTCGTCAACTGTTCAAAAAATTGTCAAAACAAAGCAACAGGAGCATAAATTATAAATACAATCTTTGGGACATAATGCTACTTTGTCAAGGCATATAACTAAACTTTTGATTACAAACAGAGCAAAGTGGCTTGACATTTAAGATAATGACAAACTGATCTATGTCAAGCAATGAACAAACATGTAGAATTATTGAGCATATGGTTAGGATATAAAGTTGGGCTCTATATTGCAGAAAGATTCCAACATTAAGTTCAAAGGGTACAACAGGACAATAAATATTTGGACATATTTCCAGTAGTTATGAAAACAAAATCTGCCAGGAAGATAATGCCATGAAATATCACTAGATGTCAGTGAAAGGACATTATTGTTTAGTCATGCATGGTATTGAACCAGTATCTAAGACTAGCATATGCCGTATTGGTATCAATGTTGCATATTTTTCTAATCAATGGAGGTGAAATTGAATTCAACTTAAAAAAAAATAATTTAGTATAATTTCTCTGCCATCTTACCGCTGTCATGATTGAGTTGGAGTCCGATACCCGTTCATCAATAGTGCTAAGCTGGTCTTGGTGCAGTGTGTCTCGCCCACCTGGTCCTGGAGGGTCTGCTGCCGAAGAGGCTCGGGTGCTTCTGCTGTCACTTCGGCGC
Source organism: Temnopleurus reevesii (assembly GCA_036244855.1). Classification (NCBI taxonomy): domain Eukaryota; kingdom Metazoa; phylum Echinodermata; class Echinoidea; order Temnopleuroida; family Temnopleuridae; genus Temnopleurus; species Temnopleurus reevesii. The sequence goes on along the minus strand of BQKZ01001140.1, from coordinate 14,593 downwards.
CGAGCTACGGTGACCATCGGCCGATATTGAGCCTATAACAAAGAATAAAACAGAGGGCATTTTTAGCTTGACTTCATCCACTATTGATCAAAATAAGGTGAACAATGTCCCACCATGTTCCACGAAAATGCATGCGTTTTACATAGGCCTTGGTGGGACATGGTGGGAATCTGTTACATTATTTCGATCAATACTGTCTGTAAGCTTTTGACTGTCCTTGATGAAATTCTGTTAATCATTACTCTCAATTGATACTGGCAAGCCAACAAAAGACCTAAGAACAATGGAGATTTTGAACCTGGAAGCCTTTTTGCGGACCTCACTGTCCTCTATTAATTTCCATTTGCTCTCAAACAGAAACGGACCCTTATCCAAATGATCTTGACTTCATGAAATATATATCTTATTTCAAGGCCTTATCTTCTGATCAGAAAAAGAAAGCAAATAATCACCTTCTTGATTCTTTGTAAATCAGAGAGCTTTCATTTCACAAATATATCTATTGTGCATCCAATTTGGATATTTTCTCAAAGGCCTGTGATAGAGATTCTCTCATTAATTACATTATTCTCCCAACATGTTTTCAGAAAGGGACATGGTCCCTTATAATTCAATGAATAGGCTATTAGTTTTATCAGTTGAATATCAATTTTGCATTTGTCCCACATCCTCATTAAAATGCTGAACAGGCGTTCAATGAGTACAGAAGTAGAAGTAGAAGCAGACTTACCTTCCTGATGCCAGCTAGACTGTTTTTACGGCCAAGAGTTGATGGCCTGTGTGTGGGTTGTGGAGGGATGCTGGGTGGCCTGGTACTGGTGGCTCCATCTCTAACTGAGGACTGGGCCCGTGTAGGGGCACGAGAAGGGGTGCTTGACATCGCCGGTGAGTTGGAGGTTGATATGTGTCGAAGGTGGTGATGTTGAAGTCAGTGTTGCATCTTCCTGACAAGCTCTTTACTTTCATCTACATGTGAATTAAAAAAAATGTGATGGTAGATTAGATTTTCATGCCTGGAAACACATGTAATCCCAGATTGACAAGTTAGATAAATATTCACTCTACAAAATTGAAACTTACTGGTTTCAGACATTTTTTGTTCACATATAAACCAAGTTATTTGTCTTCAGATTGGTTAACGTGGTTCTAAGCTTTCCGGTGTAGTAGTTCAAGTTCCGACTCTCGCCTTTCAACCAAATGGTTGGCGGTTTGAATGCCAATTAATTCTTTTCAGCAAGAAATTTATCCGCAGTGTGAAAATGGGTACCATCATCTTGTATGAATTCATTCCTTTAAATGCTTTATCACCTGATTGGCTAGCTTAATTGGCAGTCATAGCCAAGGTAATAGTATCATAGATAGGTCTATGATAGTATCAAAAGCAATACATAGAATATCACATCACATCATAGAAGGATCTCTCCTGTCTATGCATCCATAGACAATAGAGACTACATTATGGACCTATTATTATCAACTATTATGAGGTATCTGGATAGATGATTTTAATGTGACAGTTTCATGTGTTTCATGTGTTTCTTTCATGATTTGTACACTAACGTTAGATCTAATTTACTCTGGACCTAAAGTAATAGTTATGGTATAAGTGGGCAAGTGTAACTGGGGCACCCTAGCATTGTTGCTGCTATGCTAGGGTGCACACATTCAACTTGGGCAAGGGTGAACTTGCAGCCTACACACAAGCT
>BQKZ01001139.1:96912-110550 GCA_036244855.1 Temnopleurus reevesii | reverse complement strand
GACTGACGCTAGGCAAAAGCCCACTGACAGAGTGACGCAGTGCTCCCATAAGATGAGTTCATCCCTTGATAGACACGAAGGTCACAAGTATCATCTTCAACTTCTTGTCACAGTAGCTCGTCCCCCTGCTGTGAAATGTCGCCCCCTATCGACCATACCGTCGTGAATAATTAGAGTGTCTGAATATCTTCTTCCCCTTTGCCTCAGTGTTGACATGAGTAAGGGATATTTTATAGGGTTACCTGTACTGTCCTAAAGAACAATATAAGGAATCATATTAGAAAGACAACTAAAAAGTGTAAGAAATCGTCGCTCAGGTCAGTGATGTATTAAAGTGTACTAATGGACCTTATTCCCGACCATAAAACTTGATAAAGATCTTGGCTGACACAGAATAGGTATGATCCTTTTGGTAACATCTAAAAATTTGAATTGATTACTCTCATTTTTAGCTTGAAAGTATAATTTATAATTTTACCTTAAAACACACTTGAATGATGATGAATTTAGATTTAAACGCGTTTTTAAAGATGTTTTTGAAGATGAACCTTCATATTAAAAAGCTTACACTGACTATAAGCGGTAAGTACGGCTTTAGCTTCATTTAGAATTGAACAGTCTTTCCATAACTCAATACATTATTCGGGGAGTATGATTTTAGAGAGTGTTATTTAAGTCAGTATGCCACCGCAAAATATTGACATATCTATTTTTCCCAATATTATCATATCAAAAAATAAAGATCAGGTTCGATAAGCAATCGCCTGGTGTAAATTCCAGACTTTGAAAATATGAGATCATTTCATTTGTTCTTTTACTTTGATATTACATTATTAATATATTCATGTGTATATTGCTAATTCATTTATTCAAGTTCTAATATCTTTACACATAAAAAAGTGAATTTACACTAATCTAAAAGATGTAAATGTGATTCGCCTTTGGTTGAGTATTGTATTGTGAGTGTCTTTGTTTAAAAGCGATCATTAATTTCAATTACTGTTAATGCCTGCAATTATTTCGATCATTACTACTATGTTTCGTTCTACCACATGCCAGTTAAATGATTTAAACGCTAAACATGCACATTACTCGCTGATTAAGATTAATGTGCTGTAGTGGTGTTCAGTTTCAGAACATAATAAACCTATCTTTGTTGCGTTATAACATGGTTATTGTGCTAACTCTCTTGTTTCATTTACCTCCTCATTAGTTCATGCACATACTACTTAATGAGCTTGGGGTCAAATTCAGGTGAATAATTCCAATACTCTCTTGATATTAACAAACCAGACTGTGTGCCTAGTAATTTACGTCTCAAATTATTCCCCCCTTCCGAATAGATTACAAATGTCTAAATCCATGCACACAAAACAGTGTGGTGCAAGCTCACCGGTGCATGTGCAAAGGCCTTCCTTCATGGTACTTCAAATTGGCCGGCGACTGGGGATTTTTATAAGTTCACCGATGGAATAATTATTTGATATTACACGGTAATGATTCGCGCCGCAGATCTGACGGGGTTTATAATTTTCGACTAACTCCTGGCATTCCAACGCTAATCTGCTCTCTGTTTGACGCTACGCGTAAAGCGATGCAATGCCCATAGCGACCCTTATCAACCTACTATTACGCTCGAAATGCGTATCATAAAGTCGTTATGATTTTAATAACTCGACAGAAAATTGCCCAAGCGGGAAGGAGGGATGGAGGTGGGTTCTTACTGGCGGCGAGCTTTCCCCCCTTTTTTTGTTTCTGATGTGTACCAGCTCAGAGCTAGCAGCCAATGAAAAGCCCTCATTGACCTGACCGATTGGGTAGCTCCGCCCACTCAACTCAAACAACGATTTGTCAATGGCGAATTTAACCTCTCCGTTCGCTTCGACACACATTGATAATTCACAATCATCAAACCTTTTTTCTTCCTCTCTTTCCCCATTAATATGAATTTGCGTATGAAAAGCTCTCCCCATCCCCCAATTTTGCTCTCTCTCTCACTCTCTCTCTCTCTCTCTCTCTCTCTCTCTCTCTCTCTCTTCGTCTTGGGCATAGGCCTTCCTTGTTCGGGACTTGGGAATATTTTTGAGTGAGACCTGATCAGCGAGACACTTTTGAGGGGGACCTTATTGGAACAAAAGTCACCTCTTAGGAAGGACCTAATAACGGCTTTATCCGCTACTCATAGTTATTTGCTCCGATTTTTCCCTTTTCTTCCCTCCTCCTCGTATCACTAACCACTCACTGGTATTCTTGGCCATTTTCACAGGGACGTAGAAATTGAAGCCCCTGCATTCCTTTTCTCTTCAGGAAAAGAACCCCTTTTCCTGTAAACCCATGGTGTGGCAAGACTCCAATTTGGATTTTTACTGTTTCCGCAGAGTTAATACTTCACACTTGATATTTCGCTATTCTACTTCTTTGCAACGGCCCTGACACTTCTACGTGTAGCATATTATAGAATATTCATTTGGATTTATCTTCACATTTGAAAGGTTTTATTGAGTGGAGAGGCCATTGATACAACTTCACAGATTCATTCGGGATGCGGAATAAGCACAGATGAAAGATTTAGGTGTAAAGTAATGCAAGAATCTCCAGCAGTTGAGTAATTAATAAAGGCTGTCACAAAATTGGCTTTGATAGCAATCTCAACGTCTTTGTGCAGATGAACCGATACTAATTTTTGGCTTGTGTAACACGGATGCCATTGTCATCAAAGTGGAAGTACACCCCTTGCAAGGCCATAACACTCATGATCTTGTGAAACGTGCAGCTGAATTGCTAAATGTTGCAGCATTGACGAGCTAAAACAACTGCTTCAAACCATAAAGCACCAATCCCAGACACGTAGGAATTGTGCAAGAATTTGTGACTCAATTTTCAGCCTGCCTCTGATCGTCGAGCCATCCTTTTCCTCACTTTCCTGGCTGCATATAAGAATTCGCGACAGGTTGACAAACTTAGTGGAGTGACTACCTAGCTCATCAGAGTACTGAGATCACTAGCTGATTTACATTGGATTACCTGAGGTACATACCTATGTGACCATTTGAAGATTATTGTTAGCCAACAACCCTTAATCATCATTATCTCATTTCATTGGAGATCTTTATAGCAAATACTGAGATATACCTGGATATTTGCCTCCGACAATCCCACCGCTGCCGCCGTGAAGTCTTCCCCGCCGCTCCGGTGTGCCGTCTAGCTGCTGTTCGGTACTGGACCTTGTTTAGCAGCTGAATGGAAGGTTATACTGAGTCCCTGTAACCTTTCTCATACGGCTACATGGAACATGGCGCAGAATGAGGATCCCTACTTTCTCCATGTGAGTTTATTTGTATTTTGTTTGGAAATTTATTTATTAAAACTTCATTGTCATAAGAAGCCAATATTTTGTTTGTTTGAAGTCATAAGTTTGTTACCTTTAGACATGTTTGACAAAAGATGTTTTTTTTTCGGAACAAAAATATGACTATACCTTTGTTGCTTTTTTAACAACCGTTGACATCAAAACGGGCACCAATTGAAACTACTTAACCTCTGAAGGTTCATAATCAGTATAAAATTGGTGATAACTTTTGATTAAAAAAAGAACTTCTGTGTCTCACACACAAGGTAATGGGACACAACACTATTTATATCAAAAATTTTAATGAACAGAATTAGTTTTCGACCTTGAAGAAATATTTTACAATTGACGTTTTCAAAAGTCTGCCTAATGTCACTGTAACTATACAGGATGTTCGATTCCTTTCAGACATGGTAATACTTTATTTCAACTAATGAGATATGTATGGTGTAATAATTGACACAATCCCTTTCAATCGTTACATTACACCCCATTTGATCGTCCCATTAGCAATGTTATTATTTTATTTTTGCATTTATTGCACGAATACTCGAAATGTATCAATCCTAGCTTATTCAGGTTAGTGTAGTATTTTTAACCTGAAGATGAAGTACGCTCACTTTGAAACAAGTTCTTGTAAGAAAGTTGTGTTTTCTTCGTTGCACTATTACCTAGATTAACAGCTTCTTGGTAATGGACATTTCAATATGCTACTCTTCTTCTCTTTCTTTAATGTCTTGGATCGATCAACTTGGTGTAATTAATAACGTATCAGTCCATCGGTGAGCAAAATATTGATACACTCCTGCATTTCTGTGCACAATTTATAGGGAAAATCTGTGTTAATTCATCCTACTATGAACAAGACAGATATGGTTTCAAGATTTTGATGAAGTGAAAATGGGGGGGGGGGGGGGTATTACATCATCATGATTGTATATGAAGTAATCAATGGCACTAAATATTCTAGAGCAAAAAAAAACAAAAAACAAAAAACAGGGGCATGTAACGTAAAATATACGATCGAACTGACGATGAATATCAATCGCAAGTCTATTGCAAAATCTACATCTTGATGTTAGAGAACTTCCAAAGTGAAAGTGAAGACGAAACCTAGCCTGAAGGTTAAAAAGAATAATCTGTAAATGTGAAAAATTGTTTATTTAATACCTGCACCTACGTTGACATTACTTTTAGAGATTTACAAGTGTCAAGCAGAGAGATCAAATTCTACCTGCACGTTTGACTGCAGGACTCTGTAATAACGGATGGTGACGAATGAAAAACTATCACCATCATCTTGAGACAAAAAGAGGTTAATTGCAGTGTCATTAACGATGCGAAATTCATTATCTCCACTCCAAGGCCCTTTGTTCTGCCGAGATAACGCTGATTGAAATCTTTCCTAATTGGTCAAAATGAAGATTGATGATGTATGTCTACAAAACTGTAATTTCTTAATATTTCGTCGTTTGTTAAAGTTGTTAATCTGTGTTGTTAAAGCAAATATTGAGATCCCTTTGTATTTGTTTCATAATTAACACCTTCATTATAATGGGTGCTATTCGTAATGGGACCGGGTGAATTTAGCAAGACATGACGTTTTTTTTAAAGACTTTGGTTGATAGGAAAGATTAATGGTATCCAGCGATGAATCATAAACATTAATGGGACTTGATGTGTTGAAATTCGGAAATGATATTTGATAAGAAATCATTGTACTGATATCAGAATACCAACGCAAGTAGTGTTGGTGGTTAACCGTGAATCACGATTTAAAACATATATTCCGCCATGATAATATATGTTTTTGTTACTTTTGAACAGTTTACTTTATATTTAGTTGACATGTATACGTCTATGACGTTTTGCAGTCATTGTCAGAACTAGTATATCCACATTTCTTAAGGCGAATAAGCTCGTTTACATTATGCAGTGAAAAGTACGCTCCATTTTAAAGAATCTGTTTGAACATTAACAAGAGTGAGGGCATATCACAAAAGTGAACATTTTGTTTACCTCTCGTTATAGCTAAGATCTCGTATTAGTGAAAGCAATTGACAGGCGCATAGATCACTTTCCACAAGCCATGTCGACAGTCAGCAATATGTTTTCTAAGAAAATACGATTTTGCATCTTATATTTGGCAATGCTCAAACAGCTTACTTCATCATCAGCTTTGGATTAAGGAGCACTACTTCAACATGCATGCATTTAGAATCTATTAGGTTTAAGGGCTTACCATGCTCAGCTACATTAGCAAGCTCCTTAAAACGACCGCTCTTTTTGGGGTACGATCTTACAACGTTGTCTGGTCGGTCTGGTGTCGGTCTGTCCGATGTGACGTGGGCCAACTGATCCCTGCTTGTATACAAAGTCAAGTGTGGATTGAGTGACATAGTATGTCCTTGTCGATCGATAAAGACATGAATCACCTTGGTCCATACACACTCTTAAGAAACCCATCCCCCACTTACCTCCACTTAACAGAGTACAATCACCCCTAATTGGAATCTATTTTACCCCGATTCAACGGTCATTACGCTCACTTTTACACCAGGCACCGCTGATCCCCCTCCCTATTCACCATTTAATCCTGGTTAGTTTTAAAACATGGTCTTAGAACCCCCGTCATGGAGTCACCTTCAAGGGTATCTATTCATTAAGGGCTAAAAAGAGCAAATGAGTCGAGCGACGGCATGACTCTCAAAGATGGGCATTGTGTGTTACTTAAAGCGGACAAGACATAGAGAAAGCTAGCTAATAACTCTCGGGAGGGGGTCATTAACGGGAAAAGGGGATATTTAACCTTTATAAACTTTCAAGTGGGGCTCATGAGCACTTCGGGAGTTGAATCGACCTTAACCGAGATATAATTTCAAAACAACGACAAAGTACTTACGAAAGTGGTCTTTAACTTAAACTTCCTTGGAAGGGCAAGTTTGTTCTCGTGCACGGTACATGAAGCCCCAGTTTTGATGGAAAATGAGGAAACGGAAATTGATTTAAGAAAATGCAACAATAATGCCCAAAGTTTCTAAATATGCATATTTATGCCTGCCCGATTCCTAACTGGGAAAATATTCTTTCTAATTTTGTAATTCATAATACCACATTTCCAATTCTTTAATAGCCCGATTCAGAAGCTATCATGCTGTTAGTTCTCTCATAGAATTCCATATTCAGAGATATTTCTTTACATCTGTCCTATAACTCATAGCTCTTTTGATATAATGTACAGTCATCAAGTTTGAGGAAATATAAACTTTTCACAAACTCGCAAAGATTGTAGACTTTTACCACTTTGTAATATCTTCCACACCCACACCTGGCCATACGTGGTTTGGAAAAGAAAACCCTGAAATACTGTCAGGTTATGGTTCTCACTAAAAACATTTACACATCAGATTTCGGTATTACATTCTCAAAATTTCAAAATACTATCATTAAGATGAAATGATAATGGAATATTTTAAGTAATTGCAATTAAGAAGTGTTACAAGTATCTGCAACCCAATTAATTTCTTTCTTAACAATGTATAGGCCTATATTAAAAAAACCCCAGGTTTTCTCAACTGGTCTTGTGGCTCGGATGGTAGGGCAGCAGTCTCGAAATAAGAATGTTATGGGTTCGATTCCCAGAGTGGCCATAGTTGTAAAAAATAATGTGCTTTTTAGGATACTCACTCAATTAAAGAGTGTAAAATATCTAAGTTTATTTAAGTAGAAGGTGCTATGTTTTGGAATGAATTAAGAATACTCGAACAATTTTATAACTTTTTCATGACTCTTGTAATTCTTCAAAATGGCATGTGAACAGAATATTGATTTTTTTATGTCAATGAAGTTTAATAAATCAATTTCAAATTCAATTTCATGACATGATTTCATTTAGGCCAATAGTCTTATTTTTACAACACAATGATTCCTATAAACCATGCCCCCCTATTCCACCCTCTCTCTTCGCCCACCCCAGCTTTCAATCCCATTTTACCCTTATCTCCTTCTTTAAAGTAAAGTTCAATTTTGACATCATGACTTTCACGGTCCTACCAAAATGTTTGATATTCGCTTCCTGTGCATAAACAATCAAGATGCGCCAGGAAGACTCTGCAACACGACTGAAATATATTGGCGTGTTTGCTCAGTGTTCTGACTTGAACCCAACTCGTTTCAATATTAACTACAAAAGGAAATAACGATATTGTTCTTTGGAGTGAACTTTCTGTGTCTGTCTCGATCTGTGCTTGGTCAACAGCTCTGCGAAAATAAGTTTTATATATCAGTTGACATAATAATTTCTTCTGTTTTCGCAGATGTAGTGAATTTCCCCATCTTGCGCAAATTTTGAAATTTTGAAAACAAATGGTCAAAATAACTGAAATAGAGTACTATAGTAAACCATCTCATGCAGATATAAGATAGATTTTAAATGTTGGAACATTTCAGACACGCAGACACCGTAAGGAAATAATTGATATAAGGAAACCCGTCTCTTATCAGAAGAATTGCTGAAAAGCATTACACATCGGGCATAATAAAAGGCCATTTGCCCCCAATTATGGAGGACATAATAATTAAGCGAAGAAATCAAGCGATCACTTCACTTGGATTCAAATGAAATATATTGACAAACAACTCTTATTTCTCTTTCTCAGACCAATTTATGTGAAATTTGGCAGTTTATTTTACTGATTGTTCCTTTCGAATTGGACAATCATTTAACTCATCTTGGCCATCACATGTCATGTTTCCGTGAAAATGATTATACATTTGGTGTTAATCAATTTCTAACTCGGTGTTGATATTTCGGAAGTATGGAGTGTCATATTGTAAGTAAAACAAATAAAATTATAGAACAACATCAGGGAGAACGTAATTTGTTTGTATAATCTAACAAATAAACGTTTAATTTCAACACCAGAATGTATCAAAAGTAACGCAAATATATTCAGTTTATTGATGCTGGTGTTATTCTAAACTTCCTGGTGTTGCACATAACACATTTTCTACAGATCGAGTAGGTGTAAGCATTAACACCCTGGGTGTTCACTGTATGAAATATTATTGACGTGTCAATCATATAGTTTCGTTCATCTCCTTGAAAATCGGGGAATGCGAAGTGTTTATGTAGGAGACAATGAAGGAAGTCTTGAATAACTATCTCAAAATGCAGTGTCAATTAACTTCTTGCTCTTCAAGAATGAGATATTATAGCAAAGGCGAGGGACGATTTGAGCTCTTGTTTAGAGATTAAATCTCGGAAAAAATCTTGATATTGACCTTTTTGAGCTTTAGAAAAATACATGTCACATTTTGAGGTGACTGAATAATAATTTGTCTATATTCAGATCGAATCTCCACCCAATACTCAACACACATTATTCAGTGAGGGGAGATGGAGAGAGAGATAGGGAGAAATGGATCAATATTTGAAACACCGGTACAATATTAGAAAGAAATCTCGTACTTTGGCCCTTAAGAGGGAAAAAAAGGATGTATGACAAATATTGATTAAGGGTAAACACACGTTTATTAAACAGAGACAGGTTTATCAGTCTTATCGCTCTCCGTGACAAAAGGAATCTGGATATGATATTTTTATTCATCATGAAGTGCAAATCAAGCCCAGAAAAATCAAGGCATTTTTTGCGTAAATATTTTCCTTTTTGCTCTAAAGGTGTTGGGCGGGTAAATGTTCGTTTAATATTTTCTATTCAAAACCGGTGCTCATCATACGGGCACCGCTCTGCGAATCACACCATCGAACAATGACTGTACTTTGCAAGGAAAACAGTTTCACTGTTTATTGAAGAATAATATCATATCTATATGCTCATCGAATCGGCAGAGGAACGACTCGAGGACTGTGTCACACATCCGAAGACGGGAAAAATATATAGTTGGTGGGAGACGGAAAGAGAGAGAGACAAATTCGGTGGTGAGAGAGATAAAAGAAATGGGAAGAGAGAGAGGGGAGAAAATAGACAGGGAAAGGGGGAGAGAGATAGAAAGAGAATGTGTGTGTGTGTGTGTGTGTGTGTGTGTGTGTGTGTGTGTGTGTGTGTGTGTGTGTGTGTGTAATAGAGGGAGAGAGAGGGGGGGGGCGAGGGGTAAAAACGAATTGAAGAATTGAGAGAAGTTATGAATTAATTAGGTACTAAAAGCACTCAGAGCAGATTGAAAGAAATGAGATGGAATTGAAAAATCACCAGTAAACAAATACGTACGTTGCCCTTGAAGAAAGACAATGATTTTAAAGCTTTTATCATTAATACAGTATTTGAAAAATTTACTAAAAAAGATGGTAAACCGAGGAATACCATCAAATGAAGATTATAAGAAGGTATATGAATTAAATTCCTCGTCGAAATAGATCTATTTTAAGTTCCCCGCGTGTGACGTCAATCTGTCACCTAAAAATGAACTTGGGCGGAGAGTCTGAAATCCTGTTCCGGAGGCNAAGAAAGCCATAAAAACTCTTCTGTTTGACTAATAAGTTTCTTTTATTTCTTTATTCTTCTGTTAATGTAATTTGTAAAGCGCTCTGGAACCATACCTGTGTATTGAGCGCTATATAAGTATCCATATTGTATTGTATTGTATTGTATTGTGTGTGTGTGTGTGTGTGTGTGTGTGTGTGTAATAGAGGGAGAGAGAGAGGGGGGGGGGAGCGAGGGGTCAAAACGAATAGAAGGACTGAGAGAAGTTATAGATTAATTAGATGCTAAAAGCACTCAGAGTATATCAAAAGAAATAAGATGGAATTGAAAAATCACCAATGAATCAACAAATAAGAAGAGATGCAATAATTTTAAAGCTTTTGTCATTAGTATTTGAAGAGATGCAATAATTTTAAAGCTTTTGTCATTAGTATTTGGGAAATTTGCAATAGAAATGCTGAACCGAGGGATACCATCAAATGAAGATCATAAGAAGGTTTATGAATTATAATTCTAGTCGAAATAGATCTATTTTAAGTTCCCCGCGTGTGACGTCAATCTGTCACCTAAAAATGAACTTGGGCGGAGATTCTGAAATCCTGTTCCGGAGGCAGCGAAGCAAAACCAAGATGGCGATTCGATGATTGCAGTCCAACCCTCCATGTTCCATTACGATTTGCTGACGTTTCTATTCCTCTACTTCTCCTACAAACTTTATTTCAAAATAGTCTTTTTCTGCTTCCTCAAGCCTCACCCCCTCACAAGAATTTAAGATCAAATATTGTCATATTTCGTGAGATAATGCATGGTATGCAAAATATGCCAGTCTTCCTTTTCAAGACATGATAACGTTTCCGATTAAGTCACCTTTATGAAAACGTAAAGTTGATTTAGAGTCAATGATTTTTTTGCGGTTTGATAACAGAAAATTGTTTGAGTATTGTTTGTCAAGCTTTGCATTCGTCTGCCCATATGTCTGCATCTATATTTGAAGAAATAATGAGTTTATTATCTATGCTAAATGTATCCAACGCCTAGGCCGGTCGCAGAATTGTTATTCGTCACGAACGTTTTACTGCCGATTGTAACATATTTTTCGGCTGAAAAATAATAATTTGTATCGAATCACAACTTTAGAATACGGTATACAATGACTGCTCGTAAACGAAGCTGTTAAAATGAATCAGAAAGATCAATAAATATGTAGTGTTCCTTATCAGATCTTTGGACAACCATGGCAACAGTAAAATATATAATAATTATTGAAGCGCTCTGTTTTGACAGCAAATGTAGTTGATATTTAGTATCATATTTGGAATTATTGACCTTGATTACTCAATTGAAACAATTTTGAGTAAACATGTCATGCGTCTTCTTCAATTTCATTCGTTAGCTTTTAATCCTGACGTAATGGCTGATGTATCCTCTTTTGTCTTTTGGCACCAATCGTAGTTAAAAGACTTATTTCATTAAAAGACTATTTTTAATTGTGAATGTTGATACAATTTATCGATGACCGTAAATGATAATAATTCTTTCCTTGTCATGGCAATGTTATCAAAACTTATTGTTGTCATGTTAGCTCTCGCTATTGTTCAGCTGATGAGCTATTAGCATTTTATATTTTTATCTCAGGTATATTCTGGAATGGTTCTAAAATTACCATGTTCAATTTGATAATGTTTCAGGCAGGCACTCTTCCTCTGTCTATGTTCAACCCCAAACCTTTTTTCTGCCCTAAAATTGCATACAAAATATTTCAAAATCTATCCAAATTGTCCTGCTTAATTGCTCGAGAGTCGAGAATCGATGCTTGTTACATTTACCTTCCACCTATAATAAAACATAACAAATAAAAGCTGCATGTTTGTTTCAAACTTCGATCTATTGCAAATCCATGAGAGACACGGCATAGATCCTTACCCCACTCTAATTGCCTGCTTAAGGTACCCCTCCCCAAAAGTCGCAGCACCGGTAGGACAAGTGTATTGGAGGGAGGAAGTTCGTTCATGTGGGAGGCGGAGGAGTCACTAAGTTAGAGTCCAAGCTCAGAAAGAGAGCGAAAAAAGGCGAGCTGTCTCTACAAGTTTGCGAGGCATTTCCGAAAGGCTGATGAAATACACATGATGGTGGCTTCTGGCTATTTGCTCGGCAGTCTCGTAGCTAAGCAGGAACATCCCTCAATTCTGTTATAAATACACCTTAACCATACCCCCTTAAGGGGGCAGTCACACCTACAGGTTGATTCCACCCTGCTCTCAAACTGCTTCAGTAAAAATGTAATTTATTTTTGTCTTATTCCTTTTGAAATATGATGTTTGAAAGTTATTTTCTACTAATTTCAATTGTACAACTTCATAGATTGAACAAAACATAAATTCGTGGTTCATAGTTCGAATTAAAAATGATTCAATTTGGCAGCAAGATGGGATCAGCCTGTAGGTGTGACTGCCCCATCACTTTTACCCCTTAAATGGCAGTGGCACCTACAGGTGACTGAGGCGCGGTGGCGTGCGCCTGAAATCAAGCTGTTCGGGACAGTCATAGACTTGGGTTAGTTCCTGCCTGTGGGTTCGAAGCCTGGTCACATACCGTCTTTCGGATGGAGACGTTAAGATGGCGATCCTCTTTCTCTCTTCTTCCTCTTCTGGCGTAAATATTCAAATTTGAATGATAAACGCCTTTAAACTACATCCTTTCCTTTCCTTTCCTTAGGTGGATCCCACCATGCTGCCAAAATTTGATCTATAGGGTATGAATTCATGTTTTGTTTAATTAATGAATATGTACAATTGAGATTGAGAGACATAACCTTCAAAGATGGGATTTCAAACGAAATAATACAGTAATAAGCACAATTATTGGGAAGCGATTTGCAGCAAGGTGTGATCAGTCTGTCGGTGTGACTACCCCTTTAGCAGTTTCAACTAACATGCTATGTGCTGAGTTTTAGCAAATGGCACACGCATTTCGAGTTCATTTTCATTCCTGCAATAGTGCATGGTAAATAATTTTCACACTTCCATATATTTGCTCATATTCATGTGCGTGTTAATTGTCCATGCATCCAAACACGTGGTATTTCATTTGATATATTTCATTTCCATTTCAAAATGACAAAAGATAATACAACTTAGCTGAAATATAAATTATACAAAACAAAACTTATGGCTACAAGTGTGATTTTTACAAAAAGAAAGTTGTATTTATTGATATAAATCATTATGAAATTACTTTGCGATCTTTGCAATCTTTGTGAGACGTCGTCGAAAATTCTACACTGATGTTTGTCGGCAAAATCGATCGATTTTGATTTCGGGGTTTTCTGAATTTTATCAACTAAAAAGAATAGCAAATTAAATTCACTTAGAAAATTGTTAACAATACAATATTAGATACGAAATACGATAAAACATTGCACAATCTAAAGCAAAATTGTAAAAAAAGGAGAGGAGATCACAATTATGAGCTGTTGAAAAAAAGTGATATCTCAAAAAGCATATGAGATGGAAGAAAAATAATGATTGAAATCAAATCTCTCATGTTTATTGTCCAGGCAGTTACACTCTTCAACATGTAATAAAAATAAACCCATGTATGGAGTGTAAATCCTTTTTAACTATTAATCTTCGATCATTGACCGATAATCCTTTAGCAGTCGTTAGACTGTCATAAAATTTCCTCAGGCTTGACTTGTCTTTAAAGGGAAATCAGTAAATGAAGAAAAATCAGATGAACAAACTGTGAAAATTTGAGCAAAATCAGATAATCTGTTCAAAAGTTATGAATTTTTAAAGTTATCATTTCCACCTGTGCTGGGCATCCTTGAATTGGCAACGTATAGCC
>BQKZ01001139.1:62166-96517 GCA_036244855.1 Temnopleurus reevesii | reverse complement strand
CAAACCTTCATTCACAATGAATAATTCTTATGTTAACTGCTCTCTTTTCCTATGCTCTAATAATGTAGAAAACTATTCAGGTTTTCATTCCGAAACAGTTTTACATAATATGAGTACCATATGTGCTAGTAAATTAAACATCGACTGTTATAGATTCAAACCTCTTTTGGCTTTCCATACTTAAACCCCAGGTTTAGACCAAGGTTAACTTAAACCTCGCTATCGGAATACGGGCCTTTGTGTTCACATACAAATTTTCGTGTTCATGTCTGTCACTGTTAGCAAATATGAAGCACTGTCTTCTCGGACGTAAAAAAGTAAAAATTCAAGAAATAGTCATCATTCTTCTCTCTTCGTCACCCTTTTTGTGTTATAGAGATGGTATTGAGAGATGGTATTGAAAAAAGTTATTTCTAATGTGTTGTAAAAGACCCCACTTTCAGCAAACACTAATATTCATGAATACAAAAAGTATTTGTCTTCCTGCATTTCGGCAGCTATTGCTTTAAAAGTAAAATTCATACCTGAACAAAATTGTATGAAGTGTACGTGTAATGAGCCCAATCTATAATTCTATCATTGGGTGTGTGTGTTGGTGTGAATGACACTGTTATCGATAATTACTAGCGTTGTCTGTTAATGTAGTGGGACGGGTTCGGGGCTCACTTGACTACCCCTCCGTAACCCCCTCCGATGAACCAGTGAAGACTCAATTCATCGTGGACAATAACTACATTTAGCGCCTCTCCATGCTGCTAAAATCCCATTGTGAACAAACACTTGTAATGATTTTCCGCGACAGAGAACGTCCTAAAGAGCCGCATACCTGCGTGGAGGGTTAAGAGGGAGAGAAGAGGGGACATGTCGAAGGGGAAAGGGGTGTCGGAGAGTAAGTGAGGGTGACTTAAGTGCCCCTTTTTATATAGACCTTATACCCCGTCGCGCGATGATAACACTTTTGAAGTGGGGATGAAAGCGGTGGATAAATACAGATCAAACGTAAAAGATACAAATGCGCTAATTGGAATCTCCCCAAATCGGCCTGATCGGAGTGGCTGCGGCTCTTGACTTGACGTGTTCTGAATGAGTGATGAACTAATTTCAGTCTGTCACAGTTACCCTTTCGGTTGAATAATTCTCTTATGTTGCCGAGTGATATGCGGTCGACGCTTGAGTACCCCTCGCGTTCCCACCCCATTTCTCTTTTATGGGCGGTGCTAATATAATATGCATTTTTTTTTCTCTCTCTCGCTCTCTTTCATCACCTCCCACTTATCTTTTCCCCAACTCCTTATATTCTGTCATTTATGAATTTCCCCTCTCCTTTTCTCTTACCCAATATAGCTTATGTTTCATTCCCCTCTCCCTCTCTATCCCCTAACTCCCATTTGGTTTGTGTATTTCACCCTCTATCTTTCTCTTTCTCTCTTCCTTTCTTTCTCTCTCTCTCTCACCGACCTGGCAAAGCTACCCACAGCAGTCTCATTTTAATGTCTATGGTTCTCCAATCACTTCCACCCAACCATCCGGCGTAGTCTAAAGCGGGCACATGTTGGAAGCGGGTTTGAGGGGAGTGAGAGAGAAAGAGAGTGAGTGAGAGAGACCCCTCGACCACATGCGTTCATTCTCTCTGCTCATTGCCCTGGCAGACGGTTCGATGTGAGCTCTCTATCTGACGAACGAAACGCCACTCGTCCCCTATCACTCGTCATCTTCACGTCATGCACCGTGGCTCATTCTCGTCAGCATGTCCCACCACTCGAGCCCAACCGATCACAGGATAATACCACATTAAACGCTTCCACCGTGGATATATAGGCTATATATTTTTCACCTGAGATTCTGATTTTTTTTTATCTTGTCGCTTCGGACGTCGTTTCCTGTTGGCTGGTTGTCGAGACGTTTGGCGGACTTCCACCTTCCCGCCCTCGGACCGTAGCCGGACGATATCCTTCGTGATTCCCCACCGTGACCATCTACAACATCCGCGTGGGAAGTGTGTATATAATCTCGGTTTTGATACATATATATAATCTATACATATACACCTTTCGATGATTTATATCCCGACAGGACACTTTAAAATCGGTATGATATGACAGTCGCAAGCAGCGGATCGTGTACAAATATTAGGGCTCTATCAGCCGGAGTTTGTCCATGCTTACTCAGTCGGGATTCCAGCTTTTGGTGCGGACGGTCGTCATCCTTGAGGCACTTTGTGCTTGGATTACTACTACTTCTACTTCTTCTGCAGCTTTTATTGTTGTTGTTTTGGTTGTACAATCGCTTGAAAAACGTGCCGCTTTTCAGACTGACATCACTCATTTTAAATTTGCGCTTCATGCGCTTCACGGAGTAGCAATGCACATACGTCAGTCCACGACAACCATGTAAGCCTGAGTTTAATTTTTGCTTTTTGAAAATTTATTTCCCTTTCATTAAAGGTAGCCCTTTTGGCTGTTCGTCACCATTTTTGTGCTTCCGTTATAACAGCTAATCGCTGTTGAAATCTACATAGCCCAGCATTTCCGTTGATTTCGTCACCAGTTTAACGTGCTGTAAAATAGGACACAAACTCCAAGATTATTTTGCACCCTCTCTAACCCTCCCCAACGCCCCTGTACCCCCTTACCAATGCTTAGAGAGGTGTTCCCGTCCTTAAAATACCATTCCCGTCACCATGTTATCTTCGGCTGAAATCAAAGCGAGTTTCCGCACGTGGCGTTGAGGTATGGCAAGTTCTCTGTTACTATTTACACTACTTCCCCCGGGGAGTACCGGCATCATCCCTCGTTGTATTACTATCATACCCTCGTGCTAATCCCGTTCTGTTTTCTTCTTCTCCCTTCTCTCTCTCTTTCTGCTTTCCAGATTGTTACAGTTCCTGCTCTGGTGTCTCAGTATACAGGTAACCGTAAGTATCCACAAAACATTTCAATTTCTTGCATTTATTAGAATAACGATTCGGGTAAAATCACCGAGATTAATTCATAATGGATACTATTATGTGCTTTGAACATTAATGTAAATATACATAGAATGTAGATTCCTCCATGTTTGGTAATGGAACGCTTTCGTCAAACGAAACTTTGGTGTGAACTATTATTTGTATACAATAGCTTAGTTACCATGATTATGACATATTAATTCATTGAAAGCTATTGCTGTAGAATTTAAACGTGTGTCAGCTACAAATTGTTGTACATATTGAAACGCCAACGAACTTTGTCTAGTGATGAATGTGTATTGAAATAGTAAATCGATTAAATATTGTTGAATACCAATTACATTCTTTCAGTTTGATATGTGATATGTGATCTATGTGAAGTTGGAGTGTTGTCCTGATAGCTTTCAACATCGATGATCCCAAAATTAACGTTCATACATTCAGTTTGTACTAATTAGAATGTAATCATCGTAGTTTATGAGAGATAGAGACTTATTTGTACAAGCATTCAAACACGTGCAAGTGAATTATCACCGTAATTATTAAGTTTAACATGTAACATGTAATGATATTGATTAGTCGAGACAATTTTTTTTTCATGAGAATTTTTCGGCATCCCCTAAAATCACTTTGATGTATTTATTTACACGTAGTTCTTGGGGAGTGTTCCTTACAATACACTGTGTAAAGACCTAATGACAAACATTAATGTGTAATTTGTTACAAAAATATCTGCTTCATATGCTCTGTATATTTCATGGAATAATGTTCTTTGTAATTTAAGGAATAATGTCCGATGTGACACGTTTCCCGACGAAAATGTTCTTTTACTTGTTGCTATGAAGTTTTAGCAAACATTGGAAGGGTAATGAGTGATATAATGTATTGACTTATGCGTTCAGAAACCGAAATGACAATTGTGATTTGACTCAAATGCGAGATGCTATTCGTTCCTGAATATCTATGAGGTGCAAATTCATATGAACTAAACGTTGTCATCGGTAGTGAATGGCCGAGAGCATGGTTATTGCCGTCACGTTTGTTCTCATTTTTGTTCAGTTTTTGCGTTATTCACATATAAATATTGCCTAATGCATTTATTTCGGAACTGTTGGTATCCCTGCAAATGTGAGCAGAGGGACATGACCCTCTTTGTGTCTCCACTATAAATAATTGTGTGTATAATGTACTTTGGTGAGTGCAACTGATGTTGCAGAGGAGTCGGTGTTGGAGCGTCGTCGATTTGAGGTGAAGTTTACTTGGAACAGTCGCTGGAGGCAGTGAGCTATTAACCTGCTTGTTACCCCATCATCATCAGCTGTGATGTGATTTGCAGTATTATGACATGCTCTCAAGAGGTTGATATGGACACCTATATTCCCCTCATACATGCAGGGGTTACCATTCTAGCCTTGCGTCAAGACGCGGATGATTGTTTGTTGAGATGTGACTCAAGGATGAGACAATGGATTCAGTGGAAGTATGCTGAAGACGGTATAAGTGTCCTGTTTACCCCACTTATCCTCATATTCAAGCTCCAAGGATCTTACTGATGCTACCATACATTCACTTTAGACATGATATTGAAAAAAAACCTCTTAACTGCTGAACCCGTCTGGATATAAGCCTAATGTGACTGGAACCTTACTATAGCGCCACGTTGCTTTAAACCAATGGTGGAGCAGATGCCCTGTGGTATTCCATCGAGAAGCCTTTAGGCACTAGATCGGTGTCATCAGAAGATGCGCTTTGGGAGTCGAGTGGATTTGAGAACGATTATAACGGAGCAATAAACGTCGAATCCCACCTCTGGGAAAAGGCATCAAAATCCCCATTCGCGTTTTTAGATTGATTTTAAACCATGACTGGTAAACGTTTTTGTTGAATAAAACAAAGACGAAACCCCACACTTTGAGGACCATAACGAGGAATAAAATTGCCTGTAGCTGAATTCGATGTACGAGGGTCCGAGGTTCGAACCCAGGTACAAGCGCGTTAAAGCTCTGGAAAATGCATTTTCAAGCATCGATTCACTTACTGAACTCATCGCATGAAATGATAAACGGAAATTCGATCATGCCATCTCAAGGATAACGATGGATATACGACGTCTCAATGATCCAACGGTGACGTCATATCTTCTTGATATTCTGAGATTCGCTAATGCTGGAATAATCATACAGATATGAATTACACAGATGGACTAATTCGAAAAAACTTGAAATATATTGGAACATGGTAAATTATAATGGACAATTAGTAAATTAGAAAGAAAGAAAATATTTTTCTTTTGTATTAATACAGTACTATCTTAAAACGACACCGTTCAAAGCAACTCGGGGTTTATTTAGATGAGGTTACAGAAGTCATTTTAAGCTAGAAAGATTGATTACTTTGTTTTCGTCGCGGAAAAAAACCTTTAAAAATATGCATATGATTGATATGTGATATGATTCACTTCGAAATTTCAATGCGTTTATTGAAAAACCAAAATGTCTGCCACACACGAACCAATACGGAAGGGACAGAAAACCCGATTGAACGATGACAATATGACCATTGAAGCAGTAAACATCCACTGACCTGAGCAGCCATGAAACCATTTTGGACCGATTAAACATAATCTTCATCTAATTCACCCCCGCCAATACATGATGAGGGCACATTGAGCAAGAAAACGCAACAATAGTCGAATGTTTTGTGAATAATTCGGGGACATTGTATAAACTGCGTGTTACGTCTGTAGCGGCTCGTAACGAATAGCACAACAAATATATTTATACATTACATGCTGTGCAATAATAGGAGGACAAAACGATTATGTTCAAAGAGAAATTAGGTATTGTGTGGTCCAAGAGGAACTCGGGAATGATACATATAGATGAGGGTTTCGAGTAAAGTATATGTTAAAAGGCTTCGCATTTATATGAGTTTACCTTCGTACATTAGGTGTTCATTATGAAATGAAACTGATACAGTGGATAATGTATAAATATGCAATGGCCCTTCCAGTAAAACATATCGCCTACCTGTATGGCTTGACATAAACTATTCTATGTCGACGGCAATAGAACGAATTTGCAATATTTTGCGCAGCATATTAAAGACCATGGACGGTTGCTGAAATAGCCACAAAGGGACACAAATCGTGTTTAAATTTAGTATATGACCATGCTCCTCAAACATGTAAAATAATGGGATTATGAATAAGTCTATATATTTTACATGAAATAGAGTTACTTGATTCATTTTAAAATCCCAAACCATAACCAGATAACGACTAGTCCGATTCTCTTCACAAGAGTGATATTTTTGGTAGAAATAATGTTCACGTTGTCAACAGTCGAAGACCAATATGTCGGTTTAATACTACATTGCAATATATGGACGTTTCTTGCTAACAAAAGTTTCTAAGTAGGTTTCCTTAAACAGGTTAATAACAAGTGAACTGCAATACCTGGAACCAAATACTTATGCTATGTGGGGCAAGCCTCGAGCAAGGGTTTTGGTTGTTGTCAAGAACAACCTTTGTATATTGAGAACATATATAGTTTGCATCTTTTAGCATGTTTAGTGAACCCATGTATGAATATAACAGTGTTCTTATGCCTATGATGCGCTGATGCGCCTGATAGCTGCACTGCTAAAGCCAGGGTAATATTGCTGCAAATGTAGAGCGCTTAGAGAATTCTAATGAAGAGTTGATAAACGCTATATAAAAGCCGTTCATCATTTCTAGTTTTGCCACACTTATTTTCCATAAGTTTTCCCCCATTCCCTTATTGTCTGCTGCGATCGTATTGACTGTACTTACATTTGGCCTTAGCACGTCAGCTGATCGGGAATACAGTTCCTCCTTCTTGAGGCAAGCCCAGCTCCTCAGACAAATCTTTACATGTGAAATAGACGGAACAAGAACTCATGTGCTTCCCGACAATGTACCCAGAAAGACCCTCCAGAGCAGGTTGCCATGGCGACGCCATTTTCCGAGACGTTCACATTCTACGTCAGCTGAAACAATGCACGGGGCGGGTACCTAGATACCTTTGAGCACTGTCTAGGACCCCTCTTCAAAATCAGACATGACAAATTTCTTTATTTCCTTGGGGAAAAAGCATTAAAAATATGTTAGATTCTTTAAGATTTTATTGAATGCATCATTTCTGTAGAAACTGGATTACATCATCAAAGGATGGGGTGAAGGCACGTTCGTCTGATACAGTTCTTCAACGTATACTAGCTCTCTCATTGTTCTTTTTCAAACGTCCTCGCTATTAATAAAATCTAATTTGAATCAATGAATTTTCATTAATAGCAACGTTTGCATTTTAGTATAGCAAAATCTGTAAATAGTGGCGAAACAAGGGATACAGAAAAGTGGCCACTATAGACAGGTAGCCACTAATGCAGGTTTGACTATGTTACATTTCGTGATAAGTGTATCTTATTGCCACTGGCTGCAGTCTAAATAGGTTTCAGTTAATAATGAATTTTACTTAATCTTTGAGTGTAAAAATCGATGAAATAGAATTTCTGGCCCATATTCCGATCTGTCGATAGTGGGTTTAACCATATACCTACCACCTCCGTCTATGGTCTATGGTTAAACTTGACCCAGGCTATTCAAAAGTTAAACCAGTGGTCTAAATGACAATGACTTAGACCCGGGTTAAGTTAAACCTCGCTTTGGGAATACGGGTGTAAGACATTACAAAGCAAAATAAGAATTTAAAAAAGATATTCCGTTTACTGTATTTTTGATTTACCATGCTACAATTTTTGTTATCATTTTTGTTTTCATTATTATTATTGTGTAGAAATCGAGGCCAGGAGCCATGCCTTTAAACAACTTCGACCCCACGACGGACACCTCGAACCTTCGTTCCGGAAGTACGAGAAGACTTCAAACATTATACAACAGAGCAAGCTCCCGTTACGTCAGGATACACGGGCGGAGGGTCGACGCCAAAGGTTCACAAGACGATCCACATGGTATGTACATACGCAATCATATCTCTATTTGACGCATGCGCCAATTTTATTGACGCTACAACTGCGTCAGTCATGACACAGTGCCCAATCTGATGTGTCATAACAGCACGATATAAACTATGTTTGTAAATGTAAGTCGAACACCAATTCAATGCTCCTTTGTAATGCTATTGTAATTGGAAGCAGCTTGTGATTGTTGTGTCCGCCCAGTTCAATACACGGCATACGGATCTATGTTCCAAGACCCACTTTATTTTACTTATGCTTAGTTTATATTGTGTTTAACGCAATGACATTGACGCCTCGTGCACATGGATTGTTACTTTCCAAGTATGTTGCGTTGAAAGATGACTGCTGTCAGTAGTGTTCAAGTGATTCATCTCCATGGTGACTTAGAATTAATTGACGCAGCAGAATGACGCAAAGGGCCGACGCAATGGGATTCATGACCTGTGTAAAAGGCTTGTAACATGAATTTTTACTTTCAAAGTCTATTAGTTTGAAAGCAGATTGTTGTTAGTTAGGAAGAAATAAACCTTAACGGTGTCCCAGGATTCATTGGCGCAGTGGGATAACGTAGACATGGTAGAGAAACTATGATGCAATGGAATTGACGCCTCGTGTTAAGTCAAATACGTGCTTTACTTTCCAAGTCTGTTGCGTTGAAAGATGATTGTTGTAATTATTTCGGTATTAATTGAAGCAATAACTTAATTTACGCCTCGTGTCAAATGTTTACACCCATTGTTACTTTACAAGTCTGATGTGTTGAAAGTTGTTTGCTGTCATTACTTAGCAAGCAATTGACCTTCACAATGACTAAGGATTGTCTGACCAAACTTCTTATGAACCGAAGACAATCACGGGGACCGTTTCACCAACATGTCTTCTCGGTTGGCATCTACTATCATCCAATCAGGGTCACTGATTTCCGTAACTTATAACGAAGATCCTACACCGATTCGTTCATGCAACGAACACTGGATACGTCGTGCCTGAGGTGGGATGTGTCATAAGACCTTTCCTCATCTCTCATGAGGATTCTCCCATCCATGTATGCGAATGCACGAACAAGTGTCCTTAGAAGTTGTCGTAGAAGTGGTTACGGTGCGGACACTTCACATTTCGAGTGTCATCATCATCATGCATCACATCAATCGGTGTTCCGTTGGGTTCATCTTGTATCCATCGTCATAATCATGATAATTGATAAACATTGTCGTGTAGTCTTATTTCCTACACTATTGAGCACAATGATAGATCTCAAATACACTAATTTTAGAAAATATCCAACTAAACGGATGTGTTCCTTTATTTCATTTATCTATCTATCTATTATCATTGTTTTTTTTGTTGGGGGGGGGGGTAAAATTGATAATGACTTGTATACACCGTTTTTAAACTTTGCTTTTCACGAACGAATCTACCAAGAAATATAACAAGAATGACGAAAGGACAAATTCAATGGAAATTTCTGAAGACATTGGATAAAAGCAAGGGGTGAATTGTCGTCTATTTTAGGCGAAAAGGCGACTGTTTTTAATCCGACCTAGAGTCGATATTTTGAAGCTACACTTGAATAAAGAAACATCCGAATAAATGTTCATTCTACCAAGATGACAGTTGCTTTATCTTCAAGGCGACGTGTCCTTGGAATTCTATGGCGTAGGTCATATGTCGCCCCGTGAGTTATCATAAAATGCTGCCGAAATAAGATAAAGGTCGTCTCGAGGTGACGACATCGACGTCGCGCGCCAGCCATCATCAGCGGTATATAGATTCGAGGTGAAAATGTCGTCGTCGATCTGTCATCGAGTTCGTTCGCGCTAGCTGGAGGTCGATAATTTGTGGACGGTATTTTCTTTCATATTGCTCGGAGATCACGGGGCGGCCCCGCTCGCCGGTGTTCTGTCGTCAGTGGCAATTTGAAGTGGTGAGAGTAATTTATTTGGTATGAAAACCTGGACGCGAAACGCTCCAGAAAGCATAACAGATGGACCATAGTATAGCGAAGATAGTATTGGTAGGGGTAGGGACCTCAAATCGTGTTCAATTTTGCTTATTTCATTTAGACCCTTTAATTCATGACACAGTTCTATGATTAGATTTCAAGCGGATGCATGTGCAAGCACATACGTTGAATTTCTCTTTGAGGGTAATTCAGTCTCAAGCCTTGTCTTGCAAAGATCTCTCGGTGGTTTTTCTAATTACTGTAAGACGATAATGATCGCTTAAAAGTGAGAAGGGAAGGCCTGAGCAATCAACGCAGTTTGCGGTGAGGAGCAGGTGCAGACATTCGAGACTCATGGAGCAGTTTAGTAACACCACTGACTGCCATGTAGGGGTGATGCATATGCACACGTTGTGCGAAACAATCAGTTTAGAACGGAAAGGGTTACCGCAGGAAACGTATCAACGGCAGAGAGTTCCACCAGGGGAACATGAACTTGCCTTGCATAATCCTCTGCAACGATGCGATGCTTTATGACAGGTTGTTGACCTCGTGTCTCATCATTCGATGAAGGTCTGGGTGAAACATTCCCCATCATCATCATGGACCTTCATAATCCACGAGAGATAAAGGCTGTGTGAATGAGTGAAACTTCCATGGGTGCACATCAGATTATAGACCTACTTCACGCCTTTAGCATGTTTAGTCCGTTACTAAAGTCCGAGGGTGCCTGCACCAAAAAACGAGGTGGAAACCAAGTTGGACGATTAAATGGCATTACCCCTTAAATGGGAATCAACCCCTGGAATTTCCAAAGTTACAGAGATATGACGATCTCTGCCTCTGATGAGCATCCATGCGATCGGCAACATCGACGGAATCCATCTATACAAAATGTTACATTTTATTTTGAACAGATTGTCCTATTTTGCTCAAATTTTCACAGTTTGTTCATCTGATTTTTCTTCATTCATTGAGAACACGATAATTCCAGGGGTTGGTTCCCCTTTAAAATTTAAAGTTCCCATCAGTCCAAGTGCAGGGGCACTGTTCTTTTAAGGTCAAGAGCTCACCGTATTGTGTATTCTCTTTTACACCCCTTCCATAATTCACGAGACGTTCATAAGATATCTATTGCATCATCATCTCAACCTTCAATGCCATTCAGGTTCACCAGCCCTTGATGGCACCCGCTTTTCTTCTATCATGTCTACAGTTTGAAAGGCCGATTCTAAACTGCCATCTCTCATAAAGTGTCTACTGATTAAACAACCAGATAATGGATGTTTAATCGTCAGACACCCCTTGGCAGGACCAACAGGGTTCCTAACTTTGGATAGTATTCCCCCTTCCACCTTGCCCTTGCTCCGACGGGGGAGCCTACGCCCCCGTCCTCTACTCCCTAAAATCGCGTGTCGGAGGCATCGTCAAGGGAATCGTGAACTAATGAAGACTTAATTAGTCTCCTTCCGTGTTTGTTGTTGGGATCTGGCCTGATTGAACTCTGCTGAAAAAGACGATACATGAACGAGGCGCTTAGAAAGTGCAATTTCAAGTATGTTCACTTGGCAAAAGGTCTGTTGAGAAGTACATCATGTATCGCGGATGAGCCGTAACGTTTTGAGTCGTCGAATTCTGTCGTTTGAAGCTTTTGATAAGTCTAAGTTTAGAAACGATCATTTTAAAGTGTTTCCTTTGAAAATTTCATTTATTTGTCATGTTTGTATAGTACTTTCGAAATGAATATCGATGTCATTTGCCATGAAATAAATCTAGAGCGCTATGGCGATAAAACATATATAAGGATTTTAATAGAATTGTTGTTAAATGAAGCTTTGAGTATGGAAAGGAAAATTTCTGTTAACTTGCTTTCTGGCATTTATACTAATCTGTAGTTATACAGAGCTACATCATGAATCAGTTTTACAAGAGCCGATTGCTTTGATTTTTGTGAACGACATTGCTCAAGATAAAGGTTGTGTTAACTTTGATACATGTACTGGAAGATTGAAATATGGACCGTGTAATCAACATGTTCAAAGTGAGCTCAAAGTGACTTCGACAAATATTATTTTGACGAATATTCGGTCTTATTTACAGAAATCTAATCCCTGTTGTAGGCCCTGTATACCCCCTACTGTCAGGTCCCTTACAGCCGTTTTCCTTACTAATTTCTCGCATTTCTTCGTGCTTGTTTTCACATTATGTTTTGGCAACATTCACGGTTAGGGCGACAGATAAGCAGTTGCTGCGCGATCCTTTGGTCCGGCGATGAACTTTGCAAGAACCTATCGGGTCAATTTAGAGCTACAGCAATTTTTGTGACTTTCAAACGTTGTGGTATCCTTTTAACCCATTAAATACTGAATTTTGTAATTCCCATAGACTTTGTTCTGGGATTACAAGGTTCCAGTAGTCAATGAGTTAAGATGTAAATTTTTATAATGTTTTCTTTAAACATTTCAGTAATTTAACTAGTCCAATATCAAGATATCAAAATAGTTGCTGGTTTAATACTTAAAACCAAATAACATGGCAACTTTCATTGATATTTTTCATCTCGAGAGAAAAAGAGATATTAGATGAACGAATAAATCCAGATGCATACTCATATTTGCTTATTTCCAATCTCTAGATGGTTTTATACCTGAATATAATGTGCCAATACAGATTAACCTATTCTGAGAGTACAAGGCATGCTCACGTCATACACGGCAGGTTTCCTCTTTATATGTAGTTTAAAATTGAAGAAACGAGAAGAATGCCATTGAAATATAAAATTTGTCAGTACAATCAAAAGAATAACGAAGCCGTGTCATCAAGATGGTTATATTAAGAATATTGCATATTCTATTATGTTGGAGGGAATAAACTGTGATTTATTCTTAATTGTAGAAATAAGTAAATTGTAAAGTATGGCAGTA
Source organism: Temnopleurus reevesii (assembly GCA_036244855.1). Classification (NCBI taxonomy): domain Eukaryota; kingdom Metazoa; phylum Echinodermata; class Echinoidea; order Temnopleuroida; family Temnopleuridae; genus Temnopleurus; species Temnopleurus reevesii. Next base: position 83,703 of record BQKZ01001139.1, on the reverse strand, counting down.
TGGCAAACATTGAAGTCTTTAAATGCCAATGGTGAAAGTTGACGTTCGGAATTTCTTATTCTTTAACGCATTTAAAAATGTTTGACGTAGTGTACTTGGACGAAGTTCGGTCTGCCTGTTGTCTGGACAGCCCGCCCTGTCTATCCAAAATTAGCCCTCCTTTTTGGCCAGAATGCTCCCTTATAAACCATAGTGTCTTTAGCATGGACACAGGAAACACATTGGGGTGACGATAAAAGAAGGGGTATGGAGGGAAGGGGCAGAGGAGTGAGAGAAGGAGAAGAGGGATATCAGTACGATATACCCAAAGCTTGTCACCCTAAGGCCAACAAAAATTATTCGAATGCCTCCCACCGACCGACCATCTAAAAATGGCCCACCCTAAAGTTTTTGCTCTTCACCAAAATTGAAAAATCGCAGTAGAATTATAAATAAATATGCGAAATATGACATGAAAAATATTTGTATACGCTCTTTGTCTTTTCATCCCCTCTTCAGCCTTATTTTCCTCATGGATTGTGTTTTGTCAATTTTAGAAATTGAAGAAAAAAGCCCGACCGATCGGCAATCTTTTTTTTAATGACATTAGAGGGCATCCAAACAATATTTTTTGCCTAAAATACGAAGAGCGGAAGAGCAAGACGTTTGCCAAGAAGTGAAGTGAAGTCTCCATCACCCCTATGCTATGTTAATGATGATATAGTAACAGTCTAGACTATCTGTGCATGATCTTTTGAAGGTTAGTGTTTGTGTACTGTAGCATCTCGGAGTGAGTACAGTGGGTGGATGCTAGTTGTACGAGGATGTGCAACGAGGAAAGATATGATCCAATTCTGCACTCTCTGTGCGAATGGGTTCGTCCCCTAGGGATGTGTGATTATTATAGCCGTCTGCTTCTCTAAGGGGTGTGGTCCCCTAGTTACGGTGATTGTTGCATTAAAAGAATCATGTAATTTATAATGTGATTGAATTTAGTCACTTTATGACAATTTTAGTGAAAAACACGACGACATGCAAACAAAAATTAAGTGCCTGACAAAGGGAAGCTGTGTCAGTGCGATATAAAAAGGCGTTTCAAAAACTTTGTATTAAATATGAGCAAAATTACAAGCGTTATACTGAATAAATACCTTACGTATAAGGAGTTAAAAGTAAATCGAAAATATCTAGTTCAATATATTCATATGTTATACATGTATATACTTTTTGTTGCTTTCTCAAATTGAAAAATACAAACACATGCGGGTTATTTATGAGTTTTATTAGAGGACATACGGCTTTCAGCCAATTCTGAAGAACTGCAAGATGGTATTATATTTGTGAATTTATATTATATATTTTACTCTGGATCCATTCGTTCATGACCACCATTTTACAGAATCAATTGTCACCTTATGGCTTGTAACATCATATACAATTAATATGACGTCAATTGTACGTTTATGGCAAATCAATTTATTGTAAGATTAATCTTGGTTATCTTTTTTTATTTCGCGTACCATGGAACAACAGTTTAAAAAAAAAAAAAAAAAAAAAACCCGACATATGTATTGATACGTGGATCAAACGCAACGTGTATTATTTGTCTTTAGAATTCAAACGATTAATTTGTAGATACAACGTACATTTCATTGAGGCTATAATGTTACATTACATTGTGTTTATGTGTTCTGTCAATGTATATTGATAAAATGTAAACATGATAAGTAATAAAACGTTTACATCGCATGTTTAAAGGCGATAAGCATATTTATTGGTATTGTGTACGTATGAGGATGTGACAAATAATGTTCTGGATTCTCTTAAAACATCACTTATCACATTGATTAAGTAAACATGAAAGACATGAATGATACCATTGGCACGTATCGCGTTGATGTTAGGCCAAATAAAGTGTTAAATGTTTCGCTTAAAATTATGAGCCATTTCCACCGATCTGTGTGTCATATGGCCATCAAACTTGAAGTTGATATGTAGGGCTTTCACAAAGTTGGTAATGTAAAACATCATGGAAGCCTTGATCGATTTTGTGAGAGGATACTGAGGAAACCCGGAGGAAAATTTGATCAACCCCGATCTTGATTCGTGTTAAGGAATAATTTCTATATTTCCGTAGCATGCATGTATGCTCATTCGTGTTATCTGTAGATCGCAGTGGAAGGAAACTGATTTTTATCCGCATTAAACCTTTGAAGGGAGGAAAATAGGGTAGTAATATTTGAGTCACCATCTGAAACATTGAAAACTACCTTGCAATCCAATGTTCAATTATAGTGGTTTTATCTCATAAGTATAAATGTATTCTTGAATTTTAATGTCATTTTGCCATGTTAAAGTAGAGAGTGGGTATCCCTTCTAAAGATGCATGTAAACTTTAAAATCTCTTCACTTTGCCGTCAGAGTATATAAGATTAGCATTCAGCCTATTATTTGAATGCTTGAATGGAAGTTACAAGTACAATCAAAATGGTCTAAATACTGATATAGTTGTCGCTTTTAAAGTATTTTTATGATAACATCATAATCTTAAGATTTACAATGATATAAGCATCAACATACATCAGCTAGCAGCAAATTGATTGCATCATGTTTTCCTAAACTGCTAAATATCAGTCCCAAATTTCATCAGTGTACATAATTGTACATGATGTGGAGAAGCTTGAGATATAATCGTATTTAAGTTGTAGAAAATACCTTTAGGTACCTTCAAGAGATATATTAAACCTGATTGAACTGTGGTGTTTTGAAAGGCTACATCTCAAATCAACGTCAATACCCAAATAATTTGTTTTTATCGACCGTGATGGGAATAAAAACACGACGCAACTCTCTGCCAGTGGAAGTTAATGTTTCCCCCAAAGTCTGCCTCTTTAGAAAGTGCAACAGTATTACAAAATGATCCATAGTGTAGGAAATAGATGGAATTTCGTACCTTTACAAAGTTCGCCGATGGGGAGGGCTAAAAGAGTCATGTCTCCTTTGAAAGAGAGAATATCTATCTGATCCTATTTTATTGTGTATTGCAAAAAGCACCTGTTTGGTTGAAGGTGATCACTCATTTTCCAGCTCTCTGTCACAAACAACCTCAAATGGCGGCACAATAAGTTTAAAGCCTCGCTTTATGCATGTATATTCTATTTGAGTAGAAATATGTATTTTCCACGTTTGGAGTCATAGATGCTTGTCGTATGCAAACATGATCTGGGCTATCTGTACAACATTTTGTGTAACTTAAAACCGTCGTGATTATCTAATTAGAAGGAGTCCGAATCAATCGTCGGTCCAATTTTCATTAGAAACCAATCCAAGACAATTTCCTAATTGCCATTATGCTTTTGTGTGATTATATACATTAAAAAGTAAATAGCAAAATTGTTTGTAAGCTTCGATTTTTCGGTATGTTAAAGGTCACGGACTTGTATGGACGTCAGATGCGAACATTATTCTGATCATTGACAAATTGTGACCATTTCCAGTTTCATGTCGTGAAGTTCCACATGTAGATTAGTTGTCACCATCCCAGGCAGTTAACAAAATATTTGGAAAACGAAAGGTCCTGCCTCTTCCCAATACGTTGTTTCAAGTTTAAACCTGATATGCAGGAGCTTTTAAAGACCAATTTGTATCTCGGTACAAATTTTGTTAACCGTGCGCTATGTTAGGATCTACAGTAGATAGCGTGTAAAGTGAACGACTGAAAGAACTGTAACTATTTATGTTATACCACCCACGTTATAGATGTCATTCATAAGAGTATAAATGTATACATGCAATTACGTTGTTATCATCATCAGCATTCCTTTAAGACATTAAATAGCGTTCAAATGTCTGTAAATCCACTGACATATAATACTCGCTGCTAATGTATACATAGCTTAAATGGTAAATGGGGTTGAAAGTGACATTTATTTCTACATGTGTAGGTAAAACTAAATCATACCAGTTTGGTGAATTTATGTTACTTCCATGAATCGATAAAAGAACAGCATTAAACGTGTCTAAAGTCTGGGATCAGCATTGTTGAATGTAACGACATTGTGTTCTTTCTCAGGTAATTACATTATACATCATACTTTGTCCATAAAAGGAAGCACCATCGTTTAATGGCCAAGTCACATCTTGATAGTTTCGACACCTTATCACTATGATGTCCATGTTGTTACCATTCACAAATGCCTACAGGCGGTAGGCGTAGCTACTAAGGGCGAGTGGTTGTGTGACTGCTGCCTTTAGCGGGCTCATACACTCAGGCATGTGGCACTCCTCCACACTGCTCCAGTTTTATAACCCTTATCAACTCAGTATATGGTTGGATATTAGTATGGCGCTCTCTGATTTGACATCTATATCAATGGCGTCCAATAAGCTATGGTAGTCTCTTGGTCCAGGTAGGATGGGGAAAGAGATGGTCAACAAGTCTTTAAGCAAGACTTGCACTTCTGCTGATAACTTAAATCGCACGTCTACTGATAAATTAAAACAGTACATCAAAACCTACCTTGCCTGTCATTCATAACTCCAACCCAAAATAGCATTTCCCCCCTTTCTTTCCAACCTGACTCTACTGTACCTTGAGCATCCAGTAGGTTGGATTACAAATTGTATCTATTATTATTATTATCGTTAAGAATTAGAAGTTAGGTTGATAAAATTGGAGTGAAAATATCATGTCAAATTGTAAATTAAAACTCCAGTTGCTATAGAATATTTCCTTCAGATACAAAAGCATTTCCACATTCTCCTGAAGTTAGACGTCGTTTATAGTGGACCAAAGGAACATGGTATTTGGATCAAACTCTCTAGACTCTTACCAAAAGAACCCACGCAGTTGAATAGTCAGCCGTTTAATTCCAACATGTGTTTGGCAGTATAATAACTCAATAGATTATGAAAAGTAAATGAACAAGTAGAACCCACAACTACGACCCCTGGATCAGCGTCTCACCACGGACCTAGTCTAGTATACAACTGTATGAGTTCATTAGGCCGTGTCCTCAGATTATTAATCATCTTAGATAATCAAGATCTCTTTTTGAATTCTTATCTATAAAGAGATCAACGATTCTCCCACCATACCTATCCAACTAAATGTACTTTACTCGAGACATCCCCTTTAATTCAACAGTTCACCTCCACTTTTTATCCATCGTAATTTCCGGAGATCATTGACAAAATGAGAAATGTCTCTTGATACAAATTGATAGATGTTATTCTTTACATGGCTCTCGTGTATGTATTCTCACAGAGCAAACTACTTCTTTTAGCGCATGGTTGTCGGGTAAAAATTGAGTCTGGTTTGAAGATGCTGCTGCTAAGAGGTGACGAAAAGGTTACGATGTCACTGTACATTTCATGTTATCTCAATATGTCTATCTTTAGCTTTTATGTCTTTGGTGAGAAGATCCCTATCTATGCGATTGATTTTTTGAAGCTTTTTACATCCCAATGAATGATTTGCGGAAATGTGCAATTTTTATTTCAGTTACATAAATCTTAATATTTAAGCACGATCCTGGCCTGCGTTTAATGAATCTGTTTTTCCTTCTCTCCATGTGTCGTTCTGTGCACTGCGCTTTGTGTTGGGCGTTTCGATATTTCGAAAAACATTGGATGATTCTATAGACACTGATAGATATTTATTTCGTTAAATTCATAATGACATTCATGATATTCAGTAATCCTAAGATGTGAAACTTGACTTTCAGGATATATTAAGATGGATAGTGGCTTACATAGATAAAAAAAATATTTCTTCAAAGAGTAAATTTCGATGTCTCAAAATTACAACTTCAGCATCACTTTATGAACGATATGTTTCTTTCGTGCGAGATAATTCGAACGCTTTTAACCTTTAACATCCAAATTTGGTTTTACACTCCATAAAATGAAATCTTTGTATGTATATGAAGGTATATTTAGATGATTCTGTTTCAATATGCATTGATACACATGGCTAACTCTTTTCTTTTTAATGTAGTACATATGCTTCGATATTCAGGGCACACCAGTGTGTGTACCAGGGTACCATTAGTGTACCCAGGTCCTCGAAGTGTAAACCCTGGGGGTAATATCGCTCGCTTTTCGCGGGCTTTATTGAACATTTCTGCATCAATTCCTTCGCGGTTAGCCAAACCAAATCGCGCAACTACTGGACGAATAGGAGAACTTTGCATCGACATTACTTTATTCGGCTAAATTACATCGATGTAGCAGCCAGGTCGATTTATTTAAGCCTTAAACGATTGCTTGGAAAATCTTAGCTTGTGAACTTTATATGGGAAGATGGAAGAATAGAATCTCATCACGAAACGCCCGTGGGATAGGGTTTGTCGTGCTCTGAGGGGACTACTTGGTGGTAGAACAGAGGCAGATTGGGGGTACATGGGTCGAATTGAGGTTGATATCAAAAGAAATTATATTAACCACTGGCATTGGAGATAAAAGGAGAAGCGGACAATAAAAAACCGAGGCGGTTTTGCAACCCGCCAACAAAAGAAAACCATTTTTATACAAAATGATCCTGTATTCCTGTTTTTGTGTTAGTGCCCCGCACGAACCAGTCACAAAAAATGTCTGTATTATTGGCAAAGGGGGAAAAAGAAGTAAAAATATAAAAGACTGCTTCAGCGATGTATCAATTTTGATTCAGATTACAAGGGATAATGAATAGATGAGGTACAGATAGGATACAATTTTCTCCTTTTTTTCATTTATAAATGTCGTCTTCGGTTTGAAAAGGGTACACAACTTTTCCAAGGACAAACATCTTTGGCTCAATGATGATCATTTTTCTTATTGACAGTGTTACATAGATTTTATTGATAAAATGCACGACATTAATCATGAGAACAAATTCCAATATCCGCATGTAGTTCAGTCATAGTAGTATGATTATGATAATGCTAATAATAATAATCTGCTTGTAACACAAAATTTAGTTACTTTAATTATCATACTTATACTAATAATAATGATAATAAGGATACTTAACGATATATTCGGTCTGTGTACGCCAGGAAAATAGTCTTTATCAACATACATTTTTCTATATAGTTCTTCATCCAGTCTTATTAGTCACAGCTCATTCTTAACACATATATTTATCTTTTCTAAAGATATAAGCGTTTTGCTTTGCTTGAATATTCTCGTTTTTCAATCTATGTCGGTTTTGAATACACTCAATCTCTAAAATGCTGGAATAGAGAATGTCCCTGAACATTATTGAACCTTGGATTACTGCACCATAATTCGAAGGGACATGCACCTTTAATGTTTTTGGAAACATGTTGATTTGAGAACTAATTCTTCATTCTAATTACAGGTGTAGTAGCTATCTATCTTTGGAGTATTGATATTGCAGAATGCATTTATCATATAATTCAAACACATTTCTGAAATAGTTTCACAAAGTCCCAGGTATTGTTGTAGAAAATTGGATGCATACCACACGTAAATAAATTTATATCCTAGTTTAACAAAGCGAGACGAGTGATAGAAAATAGAAATCTTCTTCGACACTGTTTTGGGGATTTTGTTTTGTTCTTGTAGCGTTTTTGACCTGAAGCGAGTGAGGGATTGCGACAAAGTATAATTATTCAGTCATATTTGCTTTTTTTACACTCCCTTGGAGAATCCAGCTCTGCTTAGGTTTACATAAACTGATAAAGGAAGCGTCATAACACATGGAGAACACAAGTAGCAAGCTAAAATTTCTTAATATTTGAAGCATATATACGCAGATTGTCAAAATATACTTTTATTGTATTTTAAAGTGTGCTACAGTATATTATGCTCTAAAACACAAATACTACATCAACTCTTGAAACGGCTGGAGTAGTTACAAACTTTAAACAAACTGTAAATTTACACTTTAAAATAGCTGATTTAACACTTTATCGGGTGGATCCAACAGGTTTGAAATGTTCGTTTACGATTTGGACAATGTTACTCCTCCGAATTTGTAAAAGGTAATGCAACATTTGTGCATTCAGAGTTTATAGTCCATTCTATTTACCATCTTGACTTGAGCTTCTATAGGATAATCTACCAACGTTTATCTAATTCCCCCTCTCCATCTCCATTTTCATCAGTGTTATAGTATTGCCCTTGTCGATATATTCTTCGAAACCCCGTTGATCCCGATTTGGCCATCCCATATTTCAACGTATTAATCCAGTGAGCATGTGAGTGTTATGCCCCCGCTGGATTATGTTTGTTTATTTCCGATTTCTAGAGGCCCCCAAGAGAAGTGCAAATAGACGTGGAAGATGTGACGGTATTCATTATTAGCACCCCGATTTGGGGGGAGTACTCATCAGATCTGTGACAACATTTGCGTCTACATTTGCTATGCATTTGGTTGTGACAGAATTACTTCGAAGTTTATAAAAGTTTCCGGATTTTCGTTTTGATTTTCAATTGTTCAGTAAAGTGATATGGCAATCCTCCTCTTCGTCATGGAACGAACAACACCGTATATTTCCATCTTTCAAATTTATGACATTTATGTAATCCAAATCAATAGAATTATCACTTATATTCTTTGACCAACAGATTTGCTTATAGATTGAATGAAATTTGGTGTATTTATCGACCAACATCTTTGGTCAATGAGGATTTCCCTTAAAAGCGTAAAGCGGTATGATTTACATTACTGGTCAAATTTAGGTACCACTCCTGGAAATGTTGCAATTTTGAGAGAGATGTATTTTATACATGTCATCTCTTTTATTCGTAATTATGACATCTGATTTTTGTGCCCAGTACTGTAGTATGGATTCTGAACCACAAAAGCTCCCAAAGTAACAAAAATCTAACTGCAATTCAACCAGTTAATACCAACACAGACCAGAACTGTAGACCCAAGCACTCTTGACAAATCCAATTCTGTCCTTTTCTTTACACAGGCTTCATGCTGTAAAGGGTGATAATGAAGTTGTAACTACTTTCTTTGAAGATGTTTGTTATTCTATTCAAACATCTCGTTTTCATTACCCTCTTTGGCAAAAAAAGCGTAAATTGAGTGTAGCCAGGTCTAAAATCCACAGTCTATACAGTCCCATCTATTGACAAAGACCGTTGGCACACTGGGGAGTCTTAAACGACACTTTCAATGATAGGAACATGTTTAAGTAACAGATTCCTATTCATCCGTATACTCTAAAAGACCCTTTGCGACACAAATAGTGTATTCAGGGAAATTAAAGACTCATTACTTTCAAACCCACCCCTTCAGAACGTAAAAGTCAGGATAGTTTATTTGCTCGTTTTTCAATGAAGTTGGCAGCTACTGAAAGGATGAAGAATGTAAAGTCCTGGACATTTTTTTCCAAGGACTAGTCGCTGACGCTTACTTTGTCTATTAGATACAATGCATGCAAATTTCGTTTTTGTAGTCAGATTTACCCCCTTTTTATATGTGTCGGAGTAGGACATCATAGATTCAGGGTTGTGAGTAACGATGGCATGCTATAGGAACCAAATTTCGAGACCACACACTAAAGAAGAAAAAAATCCCGACCTACTAACGCTAATGTACTTCTTTTGTTGCTTGGCGATGGTAAAATCTGGATAAATTTGTCGTTCTTTGTGTGGTAAAGACTGTGTTTTGCGAGTCATCTGGTAAGACTTTTGGAATGCCTCCCGATCTCTTTGTACTCGTGACCATACTTACAAAGGAAAACTTTCGTCATCTAACAACTGTGGGTTTGATAAATGTATGGTATGTAAAGTATTAATAATGACCCTAAACAATACAGCAAGGCGACAATCGATGCCATGTTTCTCTCAAAGGAATATCTATTGAAGATTTTTTTTTTCTGTGGAGAGTAATTGAAATAATGCATAAAGCTGTCTGGGTTATTGTACGCAAGCGATACGTTGACCTGATGACGGGGATGGTATGATGTCTACCTTTTTTTACTGTTTGAACCTTGAATTTCATTAAATATGAATGAAACAATTTAAGCATTATTCCTTGTATTCCAGATACATTTTGCCTTTTGTTTGATAAATCTTTTGAATTTGTATAGATCTTTCTCTGGGAGGGGATCACACAACAACATTTAATTTATTGGCAGTGGATGAAAAGTCCCCCTTTGGAACAAGGAAGATTTTGATCAAATTATAAACCAAATTAAAAATCCTGGAGTGTAATTTGAAGAAAGCAAATACACAGCATCTATTGATATATTTAACGATATAAACACCTTTATAAATATGACAGCTTACACACAATATAATAGGTACAAAGAAGGAAATACGTTGCAAATGTCAATTCATTCAAACCACAAATACAGAAAAGCTTGGGAGAGAGTATGGTAGTACTTACAAAACACGATGGAAGCAAAGAGCGCAAAAGATGTTCTATTCTTGTCTGCTATGGTGAAGATTCACCCTTGTTTGAGAGAACCCCAAAGCGCCAAAGTTCGATTTATTTAGCAATTGAACGTGTCGAAGAGAATGAAGCTATCAGAATGCTAATGATCGTCAAGTGGCTGTGAAGTGTTTGGCCCATTCTCTTCCCGTCTAATTGTCACTTTATGTGGAGTGTTTAAGACGAGTAAATTCTCATGTAAATCTTTCCCAGATAAACAGACTTTCCATAGCCAGTCACTGTGAGCAGAAATGACAAAGGACTGGGACAAACCAAACAACATCCACTCAAGCATTTACATTAGCTAAATGGACACAAAATAAATTTTCTTCCCTCATATTTTCAACGAACAAGAGTCACACATGTTCAGTGAATAAAGATGGAAGCTTGTGTTCTCGAAGCTGTTGGCAAGGCTTGAATGTACAATATGACCGGGACAAAGCAAACAACTTCCACTCAAGCATTCACATTAGCTAAATGAACACAGAATAAATTTTCTTCCCTCATATTTTCAACGAACTAGAGTCACACATGTTTGGTGAATGAGCATGGAAGCTTGTGATCTTGAAGCTATCGTCAAGGTCTGAATGGAAATTGTTAATTGGCCCAGTCCTTTGTCTCTTCTGCTCACAGTGAAATTGTATTCCAGGAGGATGTTTTTTTTTCCTTTTAAAGACGGTTCGCGTGCTCATCGGCACGTCCTTATCGCACATCGCTTTCGTGACAAAGTTATATTTCTTTTTTTTTCAAAGTAGTTTGAATATATCATAATAAGCTTTAGACATATCATGATTAATTTTCAAAATGATGTATATATTTCTTGAAAGATTGCTGAAATAGTGTCGGGATGCTATTGGATTCGTAACTTTATCTTAGACGGATTGTAACGTGGTTTATTGTGGGGTTGTTAATTTTCGATTCACCCAATGCTATACGACGTGGGCAGGTTGCATTGTGCATAATGTACCCAAGCCTAATGCCCCACTATTTTCTAAAGAGAGCACCGTATTTTCTATAGACCATCTCTTTGGCCTATTAAAGGTAATCATCGTAATTACAAATTACTTACAAGGTTTACCTCCAAGGGAAGCGTTTACTTCTTTAATCCGTTGGCACTCAGACACACTGTAGTCAAGACTTCATGTAGTCGCTGGCCAAGTAGCATAGATTACGAGCACAGACCATATATGTCGGGAGACAGTGTAAAGGGTTAATGAATTTTAATTTGCAGGAAAATTCAGATTTTGCTTACATGTCTTATTTTTAGATTGAATTTCAGTCAGAGCCCCTGGAAAGTGACAGGAATATTGCTAATTGTTACTTTTGAATTTTAAATCTTATGTTGAATACGCTGATTTAAAAAGAAAAAGGACACTAGGAGTTTAATTGAAATAAAAGACACCTTCCAGGAAGAATGGGGGTAAACATACTCAAAAATCCGTAGATTATATAGCATAAACACATCCTCTCTTTCCAGAACGAACATGATCAATTCCTTTAGGCTACATCAAATAGGTCCTATAGCACGTTCGGTCACACTCTCTGATTGCCTACCTCGCATGTAGCATACTGTTGCTCGCGCATTGCTCCTCCACGCGAGTCGCTCCATTGCAGGAAGGGGCACGGGTAATCAGAGGAAGCAACGCAGAAGCTATAAGGAAATGGGAATAATGGGATTATGGGTAGAGATCGCCCTCGATTGTATGTTTCAATTGGGTGTTTCTCTTTCCGCCATCGTGTACTTTTCCTGGTGTGAAAATCATATGTACGTGNTGTTTGAATCAAACATGTTAATTTCATAAATGGTTTGGTAGCTCTTACTTCATTACAAAAACCTGATAATACCCTCGAAATTCCTAGAATTGAAAATTCAATTTTAGACTAGTCAGGGGCAAATGTAAATTTGATTGAAATTTTCAATCTATTAGATTTAGAGATATAGATTTCAATCTTATATGAGTGAAATCTTAATCTATTAGATCGAAAGTTTGGATTTGGAGTGGTTCCTGATTTCTTTTAAGCATTTTATTTCATAACCCTTTGACAGATCTTGCATCAGATAAGAGCAGTTTACCTTGTATTGCATGTATGAAATCAATAGAATCAATAGATATATATGTCGGATTAGAACGTTTTACTAAATTACTTTTGTTACATAGGACTTATCTTCGCAAGGTCCATCGAAAGTGCGGATGAGACCTACGATGGCAATAAACATCGATAAAGGAACCTTCGAGGATTAGGACTATTTCATCAGCACGTGACCTGTCACAAATCATTAATTTATACAACATAGGACCACACACTAGAGTTGGCTATCGCAAACTTTGAGAAGAAAGTTGTAATCTATATTCCCCTCAAATCGCTGATTCAATTCCTACCTCCTTTAGAATAAACGAGCAGGTAATAGTCCCGACGTTTTCATTCATCCCGATCGTGCTCCTCAGAGAGTTCTCCATACTCTGCACGGCATACACAAGGTGTTTGAAATCGTGAGAGAATTTCCCCGTGAACCTGTGATCAGGAAATTTGATAAAGAAGTATTTTTAAAAACTGGTTTATCTTAACATCGCGTGGAAGTTACAAGCTAAGCCCTGGAAGCTGCTTAATCGGCGCGTCGGTAGCTGGCTAGCTTCGCAGATGTTGTCAGAAGTGTGCTTGGCTATGTGGCGGGAGTTCATTACAAAGCACAGTATTTGATAGCATCTCCTAACCCACATTCTGGCAAGTGTCAAACGTCTTGCAATGCATATATCATGAATAACACAGGGCACTCGATCCATTAAATCATAAATCATTTAATGGTCGTTTCTGGTCTTCTGATGCAACAGTTGTCTGTTTTCCTTCCTAAATACGCATTTATGGCTACAGGTATTGTTTATGAGAACTGTGCTAGCCTCATTTACAACTCTAACAAGATCACGGTCACTTGGCCGTTTAGCTCAGAATCCCTGAAACACTTCAGTTGTAACAATACTTTTTAATTTATCTGATTTATTCGCCAATCAATCTAGTAAGGCTTCTTGACTGAGTATGTGGTCGATGGGGTAACCTTGCGTACATTCAGAATGTCTGCGGTGTTTGGCTAAAACCCTGTAGGGTCTTTAAAACAAAGACTGTTAGGTGGGTTTCCCTCCCACATCCATCGGGGCGCCGGTCACGTGCCCAGCGTCTCCCGGGGGTAATAATGTGGGGTTAATGTCTTTTCCAGTGCCACGCGACTGTCTTAGGTGTCTGGATGTGTGTAAATCAACGTTGATGAGTGTCCTGGGTGTCCTTGTTTCAGGTCACAGCAGATTACGTAATGTAAACAAATACCGTTAGAGTCACATGGCCTTAGTCTTTGCACAAGCCGTTCAAAAACTATTTCAAAAGTCATTTCAAAGAAGACGTTTAGATAGTAACGATGTATGTAAAAGATGTAAAAGATGTATAGGTAAAAAAAGAAATGCTTGCACTCATAACATTTTGTTTGATGCAAACTTGTGCCTCTCCTCATTTTAAAGTTTCAATGCAAGTTATCGTTTATGAGGAATTCTGACGGTTCTACTGAAATTTATTCATTTTACTTCTATCAAAAATTGTTCCAGTTTGTTTACTTCTTTGTTTCTTTGTTCCAGTCCAGTGAAATGTGATCTACAGCCTTTAGTTCGTTTGATGCACTCATGGACTCAACTTTTAAACGCTAGTCCACAACGATTAACTCCGAGATGGGCCACAGTGATGTAATGAAGAGTTTATCTGAAGATAACACTTTATGCATACTTTTGTCTCATTTGAACACTTCATAATTTAGAATATTACGAATCTTACACTTATGATGTATTTCAGATCAATAGGTCTTTTCATTGTAATTTCTTCTTGTGGTATAACATTATACTTCCTTACATGGAAATATCACTTTACTGAAGCGAGCTGCTCACTGCGAATTTTTGTTTTCTACCACTGCTGCTCAGCGGTGTCCTTTGTAGCCAAGGTGTGGATCGCTGCACCCCTGTCTTCCGCTCCCACCGTCCTTGCCAACACCACCTGCATGTATCGGAACCTGTCATGAACCCTTCGGAGCATCTCCGTATCAATGCAACCTTTAAACGATGTTTGTTTAATTATATTGTGCATGAAATCAATCATACACATGAATGTGTTTTCAGAATGATTGGCGAGACACAGGCTTTTTACCCTACTTCATTCAACCTCATCATCGAGGAACGATGGTGGAATAAGGACAAGATATATAATCAAAGCCCGGTTTTCGATATAGTGAGGTAAAAGAGTGTCATTTCGTATGGAAATGTATTTTTACGCATGAAGAGAGAATCTCTACGGAAATAGGAAATATTAAGCAATTTATTAAAACATGTCCGGATATGCTAGGGTTGATACTAAAACGCTATTAGATTTTTAGGAATATCAATATTATTCAGTCTGAAGATATCGACATCAGGAGCTTGTTCATGTGTAGATAATCTGTTTTTAAAATCTGGGCTTGAGTGCTAAGTTGATGAACACCTAAATTGCCGTTTGGCGAACTGCTTTGAACCTGTGCGTTCTTGAAAGCACACCGCAACATCGCTTTACGATCTTGCCAAGAAATGGAGAAAAGTTGACAAAAAAGCAGGTATGGAATTTGTTCTCGTTTTCGCCTTTGAACTGCAAAAGTGACTGGCCTGAGTAAATGACCTGCGGGCAACGAGAATTATTCTTCATCAAGCCCTGGTGCTTTGCAACTAAGTCACGATATTGCGACAAAAGCCAGTGAAATTCCATCCTGGAGCGATTGCCGGAGAATTAGTTCAATGGCTAAAGATCCCGAGTATATTGGCTCTAAGTACCCCCGGTCCCCTGTTCGAGCAAGAAAAGAGCTAAATCCCCATTTCTTCGACGAAAAGGGAACAAGTTAAGGGGGAAAGTGAGAGAAATCCCTTCTGCAAAGTTGTCTAGGCATTAACTTGTCGATGCACGGGCGTTAGAGTGACTTGACGCGTCGTACAGGGAATGAATTATTGAACTTTAAACTTATGATGCCGCCAAGTGGTGTTGATTAAATTAATTACGAGATTGTATGACATGAGCTAGATGAAGCCCCTTGAATAAGGAACGGAAGCAGGAGAGAGGAGTAGAGAAAGAGTGGAAATAGGAATAGAGAGAGGAAACTAGTTTTGATGGTGTAGCCGCCTAAAAGTGCGGCGTGAGTCACTATGGGACTGGCTCCTATACGAGGTGCTTCAAACACTTCAAAATCACTGGTCTTAATTTTAAAACTCACCGAAATCTGCATACGACCATTTCAGAAAAGTGTTAAAATAACACCCATTTTAATCAGTTTGATGTAATTATATACCTGCTGATGTGGTTTAAGCCCTTGAACAACTTCAATCGGTGTTTTAATGTATTTATTTGATTCCAAACGGGTGTTTTTATACACTTTTTGGTGTGGTCCTATATAGATTCCGAATGGTGCTAGATTTAACACCAGTGTTCTTGCAGTGAGAATGTCTTGATGCTGTTTACCCTTGAACAATTTCAATCGGTGTTTAAATGTATCTATTTGATTCCAAACGGATGTTTTTAAACACTTTTTTGGTGTGGTCCTATATCGATTCATGCAGTGAATGTTTTGGTGCTGTTTAAGCCTCTGAACAACACCAGCCGTTGTTTTGATATATAAAATTGATTACAAATTGGTGTTTTAACACCTTTCTGGTGTGTCCCTATAGTGTTTTGGTAGTGTAGAGTGTATTGGCGCTGGTAGACGGGTGAATTGTGATGGAGTTTTTTGAAGGAACAAACCTGGGCAGGGTCATTTTTAGGAGGGGTTTGTTAACTTTGGAAGTGGATACCTAAGGGAGTGGGGGACTTGTCTTGGACGGTGATGTCTGATGTGGTTTCCTAGTCAAACGTCTTGAGAGGAGGTGAAAAATGGAAGAAACATTTGATGAAAAGAAGGGCTGGTGAACACTAGAAAACGAAAGTTAGAGAGAGAAGGCATAGGGGATAGGTGCAATATGAAAGCAATATTTCAGTATGAAATATTTTTTTGTGTATTCATTTTGTTTTCATTATTTTGGTTAACTGTGTTCAATTCGTGTTCCTTAGATTTAAACTGTAATTTATTGGAAATTCAACAATTCGCATATGTTAAAGATGAAATGTAACGAACATGAATTAACACTTTAATTGTGTTTTGCATCAGTTTTGAAATAAACGAGAGGGGTAGGTTAATAAGAATAGAGGAGACGAAATATTTAAAATTCATAACTATGATTGTTAAAGATAATCACTTGAATAAACATACCAGTGAGCATTACATCATTATTTTGAAGATTAACGATAGTGATGTATTACAGTTTCTGCAAGATATAATTTATTATTATTATTTTATGGTTGATGATGTGATATAATAATCAAACTGTTCTTTTGTCTTCTTTTCGTTTGCAGCACAATTACTAATAACGACGACAGATTTCGACAGCAGGGTATTAATACAAGGAAATAAATCAAAAAATTATTTATGCGTCAATGGCAAAGGAGAATTAATATCAAAGGTAAGACTGCTCAATTTTTCATCACCTTACCGTAAAACGGGGCGAACCGGAACACCGGGGTGAAAAGGGACACGATATACCAAATTTGCTGAGATCCGATGATATCATATTTGCTTTATGATTACTGTTTATTTTCCCCCATATTACAAAACACGGTCTAGGTTGTTTTAAGGGTCTAAGTTTTGTCCCTGTTACCCCGGTGTCCCTGCTTACCCCGTTTTACGGTACCTAAAATGCATGGTTGAATAAGTTTTCTTCTTGGATTGAAAGTGAATTAATAGTTGTTATGATAAGGTAACATAATTGCCATCTAGTAAGATTATACGCTTTAACGATGAATCCAAAAGTTTATTCCCTCTGAGTTCCTGAAATTGAAATGTTGATCTGAAAAATCGCAGTCAGGGACCAATCCAAATTGGATTGAAATTTTCGATCTCATAGATTCAAATTTCATTCTTATATGATTGAAATTTTAGTCTAATATAATTGAAATTTTCAATTCAGCTTTTTATTGGTCTCTGATTACAATTTATTAGATTGGCTTTTCAATCCTAGGAGTTTAGAAAGAATAAAAATGGATTCCAAGAATACAAAGGATATCATGACCAATCAAAAGAATTTAGAGTGTATTATGGTAGTATAACCAATATATTATACTGAACAAGCGTGCATTTGCAGATTATACAGCTCATAACCTCTCGCCCAGATCGAACAACAAAGTTCATCTTCGGCAGAGGGTCCAAGGCGAGAGGGTGAATATATTGTTGAGCCGTTGAAGTCATGTTCCGCAACAAAAGGGGCTTTAAACATGGCCCTTTTCTCTTAGCATGGCCTGGTAAATTTCCCTATTACCCTATAGCCATTGCTGTATTGGGTAAACTGTAGCTGTTTGGATGTGTGTACTGAACAAATAGAGAGGTACTTGTGTTCCCCGTTCGCGAAACAGTTCGGCAGTGCGAGGGTACATAATGCCAAGATGTAGGTCCTCAGTAAACACTCACAATTTAGTTTAAAGGGAAAATGTGGCGGTGGAATCATTGTTGTAAGTGATACTACGAATCTGTTTGGTCATAATGTTGTTGCATGGAGACAATGACACCCTGACATAGCGACAAATAGACTGATATGCTATGTTGAAATGTGTGCACCAATGTGCCTATTGCTATATGAGCAACACAGTATAGGGGAAACCCAATGGAAGTGTCATGTCCGTTACACACCCCAATAGTTAATATCTTGACAACTGTTCTTGAAATGTATTCAAATTCAATACCTAAGAAGAAGAGAGTATCTGTGAATTACATATACAATTTTAAAGAATATCATGGAGACATGCCTTCGCTATCAGCGTAACGAACATGGCAAAGCCGCCGCGGAATTGTCCATAAGTCTCGGCCGCTTTGCTCGATCACAAGCCATCATCTGGGTAAATTGTGTGACCACTTGGCCCTATCTGGCACAGTTATATACATAGGAAAGCTTAATAATTATATATTAAACACGACATCAGTTTCTCATTACGCATGTTGCGTTGTGTATGGGATGCCCCGAATGTTTTGCGATGGCTAATTTGGCTCGAAATCAGAGAGAATTGGCACAAAGAACCGGAAATGCAAAGTTACAATAAGGTTCATGGTTCCTCCCAATAACAGTCAACTATCTAATGGTAATAAATCTAAACCATTCACATCACGTCAATAAAGTTGTTTTTGTATACATTTTAAACCATTAGTTATTGTTGTCTTGTTGTATAGTCAGATAGTAGTACTGACATGAAAGGAATAAGTATACCCCCAGAGACGATTGTAAAAGCCAGGAGGATTAACCCAAAATATTCTCGCACAAATTATCATATATTATAAGAGACGAAATATCGCTAGCCAATTTATTTACACGAATACAAATAGGTGTATTTAAAATGGCATATACAAATTAATCTTGCCACTATCTACCCTGAATAGTCTGTCCCATCTTGTAGACCTAAACGAACTCGGAGACTTTATAATCTTTTATATCAATATTATTATATGAATATCGTCGTGCCCATGAACTTAGCTCGTCATTTGTTAGACCAGATTGTCATCATATTCCACACGACTTGCTAAATTTTAAAGTTGTTTGCTTTTTTGATACGATAAAGACGTCGTTGTGGTTTGCGAATGGCC
Organism: Temnopleurus reevesii; assembly: GCA_036244855.1. Taxonomy (NCBI): domain Eukaryota; kingdom Metazoa; phylum Echinodermata; class Echinoidea; order Temnopleuroida; family Temnopleuridae; genus Temnopleurus; species Temnopleurus reevesii. The sequence goes on along the minus strand of BQKZ01001139.1, from coordinate 64,618 downwards.
TTCGCCCAGCTTTACCCCTTCCCTTCTCGAAGGTTCTAAACAAAGCAAGAAACGCAGCTTCGATGAAAAGGGTATATGAAAAGATATACAATCTCATTCTCAGTGTATAGTGACCAATGGCTTTTGTGATGGTCCTGATGATATCAAGAAATATACAGATATTATATCGTTTGAATGAGCCTTTTGAGATTCATAATGGACTTGTTTATTTCGCGGTAAAAGCCTCCTCAGGGTGTTTGGTGAAAACTTTTGTGATGGGGTTCGAAACATTTTGCCGAATCTTGAATTGAAGCGTCGATGCTCATTTTACCGTTAACTGCAGTAAACACTTTGGTGAACGCTTTGGTGATGATTAGAAATTTGGATATATGCATTTTCCCCAAATAATTTCATACTTTCTCTATATCATTTAATGATTTGAATTTGCGTCTGGCGTGCATGTAGAAAACATACTGTGCGAAGCGTTGTGCTCTAAATGTCCAGTACTTTGGAGAAAATATAAAATTGATCAGGAAATCCTAGACTATTGTTGGCAATGCAATTGTTAATTTCCACTTCTCGTATAAATTCGAGAAACCATTATTTGCTGTAGCGCATTCATTATAAGCGTTTACTTGATCTATAATTGCAATGATACTATGATTATTAACGAAGCATCTAATTTTAATCACTACATGCAATAACATATTTACTTATCGTACACTAAAATTATTTCGGTCACATATAAACTCTACATAACAAAGCTGGATAAACAGTATAATTGCAGCATAATTTGAATACAATGAATATTGATATGAATAACAGTTCAATTGCTTTCAGTTGTATACCTAATCGGGTAGCGTATTAACTTCTCCTGAAGCAATACTGTACAAATGCGACTTCAAAAAGCAACTTTGGTTCACTGGCACCATGAACTCGCAAGATACTTCACATGGAGTGTCCCGGTTTGACCCGAATCAAAGAAACACTCAGCGGCGGAAAATATGAAAGAAAAGCAAAAGGGAAAATGGGGGACCTTGTACACAAACAGCACTATGTCATGTGTAGCGGTTGAGGCACAAAAATGAGCCGAGTCAATTTGTTTAATTAAAGCTGTAAACCATTATTGAATGTATGTAATAATTCATGATATTAATTTTAAGGTATTACGATAGTATGTATCATTGATCAGAAAAAAAAACACATTTGTTCTTTTGGGGGGGTTTTTATCCAGCGATTAGTATTCATGGAATAAAGTTGAGGTAGAACCTTTTTTACGGTATTCAAAAACTTTCAAATAAAACGTTCTTTTTAGTTTATGGGATGGAGAATCATCACGTTCGTAAAGCATGCGTCAGTCGTATTCAATCTTGTATTCATGCACTTGAGTAGATCACTTCGATTTTTTTGTAAGGTTTCAGTTTGGTCGTTCTAGTAGAGATGATTCTCAAGAGTGAAACCAAGTTTAAACAAATGACTATTGAATTTTACAGTTTCAAAAGACTTCGTACAAGAACTATCCAGTTCCAGTAGGCAATGTTACGTGTTAATACTAATTGCCTTATGATCGTCATAAGACGCGGAACTCAGAATTGCAAGTAGTGCTAATGTTTTCCTTTGTCATATAGATATATACATATTAGACTTTTTAAATTATAGTAATATAAAGATAGTAATGTATTTGTCATATAAATATATAAATATTAAACCTTTTAAATTATAAAATGTCAAAAAAATCATCTCCAGAACTGAGAGTGTGCCAACAATATTCTATGAGCAAACCATTTGATGGCTATCAGGGCAGTGTTATACGCGGGCAGCGCCGAAAAACGACATCCTCCGTTTTCCCCCGCGGGGAGCAAATCTAATACCTTTTGGAGTCAGAAACGGGGCAAACCCAAGGTCAAAACCCTCTCAGCAGACCAGTCCGTGACATGAGCGTTAAGAGAGGGATCTACATCTCTCCTTCCCCGACAAAATCTATACCGCCAATTTGCATACGCAGTCTCAAGTACATAGAGCGCAAAATCATGTAAATGGCAGAGGGTGAAAACAATTTTTTCCCTCTCTCGAATGCATCTTTTGGGGGTATAGACAATGAAGTTGTAAACAGCCATCCCCGGAAGTCGTGTGAATACAGGTCGAATTGAGAGATTCCCTCATGTTTTTCACCTCAGATTGGTTGCTTTGGGGGTGGTGGTGGTGGTTGTGGGGTTCGCGCTTCGGGCATTGTCACCCATCGTACGCTTTTGTACAAGGGGGTGATATTTGTTAGGCGGTTTGGAGGCAGTACTGTTTGGAGGGGTACAAAACAAGAAGAAGAAAAGATGATGAGGCTATAGGGTAGTCGGACCCTGAGGCTATTTTTGACACGCAGGTACAGTAAGGATTCGGTCATACATCCTCCCTAGAGACAATACACATCCCGAGCATGACATGATTGTTGCAAATTCACATTTACCAATCAACATGT
>BQKZ01001139.1:0-60577 GCA_036244855.1 Temnopleurus reevesii | reverse complement strand
TTAGAAGTGTCGTTAATTATTCACAAACTGTTTATAAGTGGATGAATCAAATAGATTGTTACATTTTTCATTCCGTATGTAATTTACAAATTTCTATATGTTCTTTTGTTTCTCCCATGCACAGAGTTTACATAGAAGACTAAAAGAAGGAGGGAGGAGTTGTGAATTTCAGCAATCTGTGTCGGTATTCTCAAGATACGATGGATTCGTGTCGGTTCAAAACCCTTCATGGGTGCTAGCCTTCAAAGGCAACGGTGACTCAAAAAAGGCCTCCAAGGCCAAATTGGACACCAGATCGTCACAGTTCTTATTCATGCCGGCGGATGACGATATCCGGCATAACGAACAAGCGTTTAATATTTTAGGCGACGTCATAAATGAACTCCAAAAGGCCATTCATGATGGCTCGACCGAAGGCGGAGAAACGAGAAGGAGGAACAGAAATTTAGAACAGAGTCCTAGGTGATGATTGCTTGTAAGACTCACGCGATGTGTTTTGGAATATCACGAGGATATACATTTTATTGCAGGACTCCCTAGAGAGACACGACGATCGCAGCAAAACACTGTGCACGGAATAATGCACAGTTCCAAGACTTGCTGACTATTAACAGTATTTTTATATGAAGATTTGTAATTTATATTATTTCTTATTTAATATTGTACCAAAACGACTTCAAAGAAGTGTTTTCTATGGATATTTATTTATTATGCTTGAGTTGCGCCGTTGCTACGATTCCCGTCATCTGACCAATGAGGTTTTGTGGAGCGTCAACGTTGTGATTACGCTAGACGCCGATACAGTCGCTTGGTGGAATGGCATTATTTATCAACTTGACCTCATCTCGAGCGGTTGAAACGGCTGTTTAAGCACATCTAGTCAGAGGGAATCGAGCATACACGAACTGCACATTTACATGTCATTTCAGTCACTTCTGCATTTACATGAGATCCAAGTATCTGTATATATTGTTAAATGAAATCTTCCGTGCAAATCAAAATATGACATTATTCCGCAGAAGCGAACAACTATTGTGACTGACGGCAGCTGGTTTGAAAACAGTCACGTGACTGTGTACATTCGCGTGTTATCCAATGACATGAAGCAGAATAATCACGTGACTATGTTAATCGGTAGAAGCTCACCAATCGAAGCTGCTTTTCCTGCCATATCATTTATTTTTCCGTCAAAATTTATTTGTGTATGTGATAATTATATGGGACTATCACATTCGTTATCTGGTTTTCCTTACCTCATTGTCGAAATATGGGTACGACTTTTATAAAGTATTTGTACCGAGTTGTTGTAGCACACTTACGTAATTTTCCACTCGCTGCGACAATATGTTAATCTGAATTAAGCGCACTGTCCTGTATACTATTGATTTATTGTATTCATTCATAAGAATATAAATATATATGCAGTAAGCACAAAGGGACAATTTTATCACAAGCTCAATTTCCCCTACCAATCGTTCTCGGCGATATCGTTATGTTGATTTATTTTTCTTCTTCAAAACATCTATAAAAGAAAATGACCTGAAATGTTACGGAATTAACTAGCTATTTCTATGGTGCTGTATTCGGACAATAGCTCTATATCACTGTCATTATGATCAATGATCGTGAAGGGTAAGACAGCTGAGTAATTCATAAGCAGATTGTATTCTTTAACACATTTTTTCTATCTGAAGTAAGCATGAGTAATGATTTGATAAATTAATTGATTGTAATCATTAATATGCAAAAAGATATCTCACTCTATATGTTTTCGCCTTTGATAACGACCATGAGTACCTAATGCACACCGACAATTCCAGCAAAATATTCCTATTTTCGCTAAACAATTTAATTTAAAGTACTGAGCTTCAAACAGTTTTTATTGAAATATACTAAAGGAATTGAAATAGCATTGGTTATATACAATTTTGATTAATTGAGTTGATTTGTAGAATAATATGTATGGAAATGGCTAAAATATGGTACAGAAACACAGGGGCAATCAAATACTTTATCTGAGTATTTTAGCACACCATGTAGAACCTATGTTTGTCCATTACACCAAAAAGCACTGCTTACAAGATCTGTAAATAGTGTCATACTATAAAGTGGTATAAGATTTCACCGAGTATTTTGAAATTAGCCATTACAATTCATCATTTTATCTTATTTATTCCACAGTCATATAAAATTGTCTGATCAAAATTACGTGGTATAACTTCGTTTGATCAACCGTGATTTCGAAATGAATCGGTAAAATGTAAGATGCCTTTTGCGGCATGCAATTATGTAGGTACTGCATACAGTTTTAACCTTCGTTTGAGTTGTTGTGAAATGTTGACAAGAGCCCTACTGGAGGAACTGAATCATAAAGTAATGTCTAAATCTTCAAAGAATAATCGAAACCGTTGAGTATTTTCAACTACTGAAATCTCAACAATTTCCCTCTCAAATATGAACTTGAACATTGTACATTAACTTATCAAATGAAGGAGTCTGTAATTCGGGGAGATAACTCTATTGGGGGTGTAAGCTACAAGATGGGTGTCCCACGGCTAGGGGTATATCCGGGTTGGGATGTAGGGTACGGAAACACCCCGAAGAAAGGTGACCCCGCAAGGATATCTGATCATATATTTAGACGAGGGGCCCCCTTAATTTAGCTACATTAGACTTCCCAAGAGCTAGAACATTTAAGAACTCCTTGTCCCTTGAATGATAATTCTGAATTTTGATGCCCATTCAATAATAATTGTCTGATAAATGCAATGACTGTCTAGGAGTAATATATATCTTTTTTTAATTTCAACCAAATTATATTATTACTGTTTGTATGAAATTGATTAAATTTCAACAGCAAACCATCTTATGGATACTGTCAGCTGATATAGAATGCACTAATTCAGCTATTTTTTTTTCATTTATATAGAAATGTAAGCAATGGGGCATTTTTCTCTATATTGTAGGGGAGGAAATAACACAATTTTGTAATTGCTCAAGTAATATGTTTTTTTTCTACCGATGTCTCCAAAAGAATCCTGTTTTGTTATTTCCATTATCTAATATAGTCCATAGTAATAAAGAAAGTAATCCAAAATGGCAAGAGTTACTCGTAAACGATAAATTTACTCTACAAAATTGTCTAGGAATGTATATGAAAATGTGGTAATATACCTTGTTATCCCCTGTAAATAATTAATAAGGGTTATAGACTTATAGACAGTTGATTATATTTTTTATTCTAAGCCGCAGGTTTTTATCATCACTGCCATTATACATATACAAATTGCAATTGTATTGTTTCACTACCATATGAAAAATTGAGCAGCAATTACACGCTAAAATCAAGTTGTTATGTAAACTTATTTACATTAAATTAAAGTCCATGTTTTGAAGTTTGTTATGAGTGGTCATTAAGTATTATCAATTATTTACAAAATAATATTTTCTTTTCCAATGTGTACGTGGTGAATGCTCATCCATTTTCAAAATGTGAAATCATGATTTTTGTGGTTCTTTTCGTCAAGATGTGTACTTCAAGGCATTATATTTCTTACTTCTATATGATATAAAAAGACGAGTAGTAAACGTACAAAATTTCGTTCACGTATAAAACCTAGACAGTTTTTTTCTTGATGAAGGTATATGAGCTGGCCTCGTGTTCAACTGCACAAGGAAACAGTAATAGATGCCCGTATAATTTTCTCGTTGATATGAAAATGGAAGATTGAAAATTATATTTCTAATTGATCACACACCACAAATCTTACAATGAATTTAGAATTATGCATAGACTTAAATATCAGAATATATTTCAAATATTCTGCAGCTACCCATAGACTAATCGGCAGTGTTTCTTTGATTTTCATGAAGGAAAGACAGTATAGGTGATCCCAAAATGAAATCCAATGTTAATATAATGACAATTTTGGTGATAATAATATCATCATGGCATTATTTTTCATAAAAACTTGTTTGCATCTTGTTCTCATATCGCTATACTTTTTTTTTAATTGAGGGGGGTTTAAGTTTGAATGATAACTGCAACTTAAAAAGTTATTGAAAAACATTTCTCTCTATTTCTCTTGCTATGTTACGCAATATGGGAACAAGATTATCAACTTATCAACTTACTGAGTTGTATCGAGGTGATTTTCTGTTTTGGATTATGACTATTTTCCTATTCCTTAAATTTGCTTGTTTTCTAAGTGAACGTTAATATGTTTACATTATGTTCCTTCCCATTGTTCTTCATAATTATCTGGGACCTGTAACATAAAAGAGATACAATCAATTTTGCAATCAATTTGCAAACCTCAGTACATGATTTAGCGCAGACTTACAATTGATCAATAAAATTGTACGATTGATTTAAAATCTATATGTTACAGGGCCCTGGTTCATGTTTTGAAAATCTATTTGCGCCTACTAAACCATGTCCTAAAATATATTAATTTCTTTCTAAACTCTTACGAGTGTTGTTATATTTAAATAGTCTTCTTTTTTCTCTCTCTCTTTGCCCTCTCTTTCTTGCTACATTTCCCTTCCCTCTCTAACTATATTTATCTGCAACCTATGGATTCAATACTTTCTTGTTCCTCACTTATCTATATAAACCTTACCACCATTCGTTCCCAAATCTGGACCGTGAAGAAAAGTATATACAGAATTATTTATATCTTCACTCCAGAGATTCAGGAACGAATAAATTGTTAAGACAATGAATGTATCGTTGCACACTTTGGTAGGTGCGATATTTTTGGGCAGTAAACAGAGTTGATGACTAGTAACTTTCAGAAGGAATTTAAATGAAGGTGCTTTGATGCGATTAAAAAGGTTAAACCTGAACCATTTAGAAGTTGTAGTGTTGTTTTATTCAGCAGGTTTAGTTTAGCTTACGCTTACGCGTGTTCACCTTTGATGCGTGTGCGTGTGTGTGTTAGTGTGTGTGCGTGTACATGTGCCTGTCAATTTTGTGATTGTATGTTTAGTGTGAGTGCGTACGCATGTGTGTCTCGACCTTCGATGCAATCGTATATGTGTGTGTGTGTGTGTGGGTGTGCGGGTGTCTGTCTGTTTGTGACTTTATTCAGTATGTTTAGTGTGTGTGTAAGCTAAATGTGTTGACACTCGAATTATGTTAGCATGTGTGTGTGAGGATGCGTGCGCGTGCTTTACAGATTGGTTGTATGTATGCATGTGTGTGTGTGGAGTGTTCTTGTGTGTGTGTAGGTGTGTGTGTACCTACCTTTTTGTGGGCTTCATTCAGAATGTATGGTGTGTGCGTACGCTTATGTGTGTTCCCCCCATGTACATGTGTGTGTGGGTTTGTGAGTGCGTACCTGTCTGTTTTATGGTTATATGCAGTATGTTTAGTGTGTGTGTAGGCTAAATCTGTGGACACTCGATTCATGTATGTATGTATGTGAGAGGATGCATGCGTGTGCTTTAAAATGTAATTGTGTGTATATGTGTGTTCAAGTGTGTATGTGTGTATGCACCTGCCTTTTTGGGGTTTCATTCAGTATGTTTAGTGTGTGTGTGTGTGTATGTGCGTGCGTGTACTTTAAAGTGTGATTGTGTGTGTATGGAGTGTATAGGTGTGTATGCACCTACCTGTTTTTGGTTTTATGCAGTATGTTCAGTGTGTGCGTAGATGTGTTCACACTAGAATCGCGTGTGTATTTGCGTGATGGTGCGTGCCTGTGCTTTAAGTTGTGCTCGTGTGTAAGTATGTGGCAGTGTGTAGAATATGTGCGTATGTTGGTGTGAGTGTGTGGTGAACTTGTTGATAAGACTAGATGTTGAAAAAAGTATTTGCAAATTCACAAGTGTTACCGTTTTTCCATGTGGGTATATGGATGTGTTGGTAAATGCTGTGAGTATGTGTGTGTGGGTGTGTGTGCGTGTGGAGGAGTGCGATAACTTACTTCATGAATAGACAGTCTATATTACATATTGAGGAAATGTAGTATATCAATTACAGATAAGATGGATGTCAATAGTTCAATAAATAGTAGAATGATGATCTAGCTCGTGGTGGAAGTGATAAAAAAAAATCACAATCAAATTATAGAAAACTCAAAGAATTCTTATCCTGATAGGTCTTTCAATTTATGACAAGCTCCCTTTTCACGTGAAATATTTTTTTTTTCAAAATAAGAGCCAAGGAAACAAACTAAAATATTATTTCCAGCCAATAGATGTTTCAAAATGTTTTCTGAAAATATTATTGGGGGCTAAGAATGAAAAATGATAACACATTAAGCAAACGAGACAACAACAATGTGACAAACTAGTGACATGTAGTCGTGTATCTGAAATATATTGAAGGGTATTCTCATGCACATATTAACGTAGTTACGATGGGTGAAAATGGAGGTGCTTTTCACGATCGAATCTTTCTGGACACTCCAATGAAGCGATTGTTTTTAAAGAATAATACGTTTCAATGAGATGTCAATGAACTATACAAATATGTTATTACCTGAAAAGCAGCTCCATGTTTTACTCTCGGTTTGGGCCCTGGATGAATATGTGACAGCCCTATTTTGATTAGCAATCTTGTTAAAGCCAAGCTTCAAAAACCTTCAAGATTACCCCGAGTCGCAAAATGTCTACCTGGCAAATTATGTATTGCTCTAAATGCATACATTTACGCTGCTATGTTGGACAAACATTGTAGCTTGCCCAACCTAGCAATAACCACTGCATGTAATCCACATTCCTTCTTAACTATGGAAAACACGTTTTTGTTATCAGGTGAGCAGATATTTTCCTATTGTGCATTTTACAAAGAAGTATGCATATAATTTGAAACTATTATCTGTGAAGTAAGCATACTTTTTTTCATTTATTTCTTCAGTTATTTCTCCCAGATGCTTAAATCTCGTAGCAATGCTGAATATGTCACTTCAGCAATGCAAAGCTTGTTTTTAAAACAATGCTTTTTAATTTGTATGTGTAATTCAAATATTCAATTAAAATCAGACATCTTGGACAACGAGTATGATTACGTACCAACGTCTTGTTCTAAACGTTTTTTTTTTGGCCCGTTGGGTCACAGACTCAGCTGTTTGACGCAACTTAAAGGGATACTCGCTCAAATCAAGGAAGTCCGATAAACTTGAAGAGAAGGAAGGCGGAATCTTCGTGACGTCATCATAGAGCAACATACAATCTTTGCCAAAAAGTCCCCGAAATTTTGCTTTGGCCAAAATAGAGACATGTCAATTTGAACCCTCAATTCCAGTAAAAACGTAAAATCTGGGAAATGAACCTACGTTACGTTGAAAACCTATGGTATCCATTTAACATAACTTGGCTTTGCTTGTTTCAATATAATTTTGGACAAGCACGACTATGTTCATGTTATTAAAAATAGAGCAAAGATCAATGATAATTAGAAAGTTAGAAAGAATATCAAACATGTGTGAGTTAAGACCATTAAGTACCTGTTTACATTTTCTGCTTATTATTGCTTGTTCACACACCTTGGTTTTAATGTAAAGTGGATTAATTGAGAACATTTTATTCAACTTTATTTTTGTATTTCCTTGGTATAATAGTGGGTCGGGATGTGTTTGTGTAAATGAATTTTAGATGGACTTTGTTACTGTTCACATCAACTCTTTCAGGAAGATTAAACACCTTTTGTGATTTTCTTCAATAACTTTTCATTCATGAACAGAATATAAAAAAGGTCTACATAGTATCTGACCATACTGACAATTGCCGGTATGTAACCACTATTAATTTCACAATGGGAATGTTTTAATGAATATATCACTAAATTACTTGGATGGTAACAAATTAAACAATTGTCAAACACTATTTTAACACAATTTGAGGATTTGCACAAGAATATTAACTTGTAAATGATTCAGAGACACCTTTTTGTAAATGAAATTTATATATTTAGATATTTAGAATATCTTTTCTTGTGTAGAACTGCTAAGAATCGAGATCACTTCTTTGAATTCATCTGTCCAGAAGGCGTTTGCCCGCCAAGGTTGCATGTACATGGCGTGTACGCCTTGAGCTTCTTACATCCTCACTTCGGATATTGCTACTGAAATGCATGTAGGACGTGCTTAACATTCCCAGTCAGTCTTGTTGCTTCGTCCTCACGCGATATCCAGCCTATACCCTTTTACACTAGAAAAAAAGGGACTTTGGCCCAGTGTATTAACCGTGAGGGAAAGGGACAATCGAACTGGGACAAAATAAACGACTACATTCAAGCCTTCATAATTATTTCATGATTTTTGTTTTCATGACCATATTTTTCTACAGAATAAGAGCGAACTAAATGTTTTATATAAGGAATTAAGGATCTAAGTTTCGCCACTATTCATCCAAGTGTCCCTCTCTTACAGTACTCAGTTCTAGCAGTCTTTGATCGTTTAGAAATAAAACCAAAGTGACGTTACGAATCCTTGTTATACATGAGGTAACTCGTTACTTGTGCGCAAAATATGATAATATTCAATCACAATCTTTAGCGAAAATCGTCTGTATAAATTCATAGAAATTAGCATACAGATCATGAACTTGGCGAAATAAGATTTAAGAAAAACAACGAAACGAAGAAATAAACTATATACATTTCTTGTACCTCAATCTTACAGTATTAGATTGGACAGTATGTCCACGTTTTACATATTCCTTATAAACAAAACCAAAAAGTTTCTACCGATATTTGAAAGTTATGTAGCATAACTTTTAAACGGAGGAATGTCCTGTAACAAAATTTTGACAGTAATGTTCTTCACCTCTCTGGCTAACTGGCCTGTTAAATTTATTGTGATATAACAAGCTATTCACGAGTTAACATCGTGGTGTAGTGATTCTGAATCTTACCATTTAACCAGAGGGTTGTAGGTTCGAATCCCATCCATGGCGTTAATTTCCTTCGGCGAGAAATTTATCCACATGGTGCTGCACTCGACCAAAGTGACCTAATAGGGGACGGCAGGAACAATTCTTTGTTGAGCGCCGTAATAGCTACCAGCTAAAGCCGGATAATTGTGAGCACCATAAGGTGGACCTGTGCGCTTTAGAAGTACCCAACATTATGATTGTCATCAAAAAGAAAATATCACTTTTTCAAAAGTCACAAAGGTCATTTGGTGAGCTCCTTAGTGACCAATTCCTTCATTCATCTGATATGATATATGTCAGTTTCCCAGATTCTATCTCTACCCTAGAGCAAGAGGATGCCCACTTTTGACCCTATCTCCCTTATCAGTAGTTGGATTGAGGGTATGACCAGTCCTAATGTTGTACAAGCAATGATCTCTTCCGATATGTTTGGATCCTAATTGATTTATCCGTTGGCGAAAATATTGCTTTCGATGGATGTATGCTTCTGCCGCGGCAGAGGGAGTTCATCCACAGTATAGCGAGCGGGGACATGATGTAGAAATGGACAAATTACATGGACACATCACATAGAAAGCTGAAAATGATTATGGTGTTGGCTCCTAAACTTATCGAATTTGGCCGATGTATGATTGATGTTGAAAGGTCTGCGTTCAGTAGCCGCTAGATCAGTGACCTAGGGAAGAAACATCATCATCTTCTTATTGCTTACGTCGGGGTTGTGTGTTTTTCTGATTTCAGCGTTTTTTTATGAATATTATGTTTTCATTGTTTCAGAGTTAAAACAAAGGTTTGAAACTAAATGCATTAAACACGAACTAGAACTAAAGAGAGATCTAAATTGATGATGTATATATTCATTCTATCAATTCAGATTTTCATTGTCATTCAAACTGCGGTAATTTCTGCCATGACCGTGTACAAGGGTCGACTCACACCTTTGCGTTTTTAGCCTGCATCGGCCCAGCGTTTTTGAAAATTTAAAACGCTCCCCGAGCGCACAGAAGACGCTGATCAGACGATGGACTGACATTTGGCTTGTGCTCACGGAGCGTACACCGAATGTCAGTAAACCGTATGACCTGCGTCTGTGAGCGTCCAGATAGCGTTTTATAACGCTGGGCCGACGCAGGCTAAAATCGCAAAGGTGTGAGGCGGTCTTAACGAGAGCACGGAAAAGGAAATGATACAAATTAACACCCTAGATCCATCAATGAAACAATGATATCATCAAGTTTCCATGAAAACAATTGAAGCTAATTGAAATTAAACATTTTGACAATTTTGACGAGTATATTGTCCCGAAGCCCCTCACAGACTCGTACAATATCTGAAGCATAGCGTGAGAGATTCTGTGTCCCTTGCACATGCATGAACCTTTAACATTTTTCGCGGCATGTTTAAGATATTTGCTCGGACATTTGAGATGCTTATCAATATCCTATATGATCTTTGATATCCTAAATTATCATCAATGATTATGCTGTTTCTTCGCTGTGGGTATATTCTGTCAGTTTGATGTTTCACATATGTGTTTTATTTTGTAATGTCTCAAGGACTATGCTTTCGTTGCTCATTGAGCAAGGAAATGTGTTTACATCTTAATTAGATCGCCTTCCTGTGTGTGAATTCGTGGTCCGAAATCGAAAGAAGAACAATTTAAAGAATTTACTGTCTCAGCTCTTAAAGAAATCTATACGAATAATTTGAAATAAAATGATAAAACTGTGGCATTGTGTTAAAAGCACAAGCTAAATATACAGTATTCTCAACCATCACAAATGAAAGTATATTTACATCCAAAGTAAACTATAATACAATTTACGGAAAGGTTTTTGACGGTAAATTACCCAAATGAGTGTAGAATATATATCTTGCTTGAAATATCATCCGGTAAAATCACGTCTACATTGATATTGATATTCCTAACACCATGACCATGTTTTATTTGACTTTGGGGACTCTAATCACTCCAAAGTTGAAAGAGATTCCAAAATAATTACCTATATCGACGTGTCGACGACATTGAAATAAGTCGTTTAAAGTAAGACCCAAGTAACATGTAATTGCTACGTCGTTCAAATAAATTGCTTACTGATAGCTCCCAATCTTCTCTCAAACACCATTATCTCTGAGGGCAACTATTAGACTTTATTAGCAAATTTTGACCGTTTTAGAACGTCTTTAAACTGCGTTTTAAGCGCCAGTCGGGTCCGCCCGCCAGCCCCATAAACGACTGCGGTTTCTTCAAACGGGCAATGCGTACTCCAAGACGGCAGTCTCGTCTGCAGGGAAGATCGGATGACCTTGCGTGTACTATCTTAATCCTCACCAAGGGTGCCAAGATGTCCCCGTTAATGCGTCAGCCAGGGCTCTCCTATATACCTCCCTGTGATCCACGAACCAAGCTGGGTCAAGTCGATCCTCCAGTTAAGAAGGAAATGAAATGAGACTGATTTTCTTATTCTCCCTCTAGCTCAGTTTGCGCTTGAATTGTTTCCCCCGATCAAATTGACTTGGATCTTGAAACGTTAGGGTCGTGGTTTAAAAAAGGTCGTGAGTTTCCGAAGAATGTTCACATCGTGAATGTTAAGCCCCGGTCACATAGGACCCCGGAAGCAACACGATTTACCCCGACTCGTTGTTCTGAGGCAATTAACTGTGAATTAACAAAGAGTCGGGGTGAATCGTGTTGCTTCTGGGGTCCTATGTGACCGGGGCTTTACTACGTGCATTTTGTGGTTATATTTCCTTCTTTTAAGCAGTACCTCTTCATTAGTTTCAAAGGGACAAATCAATGAAAATTTTTAAAATTTGATTTTAAGACTCAAATCAATGTTTTTCAAAAGTATAACGCCTTCTAATTTAATAAGCTACTAATGTGCAAATCATAATGCATGTAACTTTCATGTAGTTGATAGCGTTCTTACTTTTTGGTCTTCTCTCTTTCTCTCTCTCTCTCTCTCCCTCCATGTTCTTCCTCGCTCTCTCTATCTACATCTTCTCTCTTTCTATCTCAATTTATTCCTCCCATTTTATCTCTTTCTTAGGGGGTGTTGCTCAAAATCAACTGCAGATCAACTGCAACTTTACAAATTGTAACGCGCATTTCCATTCGTGCGCGATATGTGCATTTAACAAGACGCGTATGAAACAATGATTTTGATTGGCGCATTCCGATCAACTGCAACTTGCGGTCAATTGCTACTTTTAAGTAACATCCCCTTAGTCTGTTTCTCTTTGTTTCTCCATATTTATGTCTCTCCTAATCATCTTCTTCATTCATCTCTCACTCCGCGTTTTTTAATTCTTTATTTAGCTGTGTAATCTTCTGTGTTGATACCTTTTTGTGTTCATTCCCGTATAACATAATAGAACGTACTTTATTGCACTACCTCTAACTTATTGCTAAGAAAACACATAAAACTAAACAAACGACAATTGAAAGTTAAAGAGCGAAGATATTGCAATAATTTGAAAGGCTTTATTTTCACCTCTACTTTTCTCGACACTAAACGTGCGAGCCGAAGTAATAATTCTGAGCTGAAAAGATGGAGCGATATTGCATCCATCATCTTTATAGTGTGATTGGCTTGACGCTATATTGCCCCTACTTCCGAATACAATTTCAATCAAAACTGATTCGCTTTTACAAATCTATGAGAATATTCCGCATCTATATTTGGATCTCAATATTGGGTGTGTCTTGTAAATTGCACTCAACTTCTTGTATTTCTCTGTTATATGGCATCTGCGATATCAAGATAAAATCACTACATCGAAACGCTTCCAAAACGAAATTCAGGGCACTATAAAGTTATTTCGGATTCAATCTAAATATAGTGTTTTTGATTTTTGATATCTGTGAAGAGAATTTCCATTTTCAAAATCGGTCATAAACCTATTTAATTTAGAGAACTATTGGATGAGAGAAGAAAATGGACGTTATTGTGTGTTTGCACTTTAGCGTGACACGCAGAAGTATACTCTCAAAAGTTTATTCTCTTTCAAGGAAGGAAGTATTCTTTGTCTGTATGCTGTTTTATTTCTGTTAGTTCGGGTTCCGCCCTATTTCATGTTGTCTTTGTGTTTAATGAATAATTTGAGTATTATTTCCCTTGGGAGATATTTTAGATCAACAATCACTAAATTCTGCTCAAAGCATTGACATTTTGGAATGCTTTTAGTAAATTTGAATTTAAATTTTCTGGCAGGTGGCTTAAGTGAGTATTGACCATATATTATCACTGTGAACAGAAGGGACAAATGCCTTGGACAAAATTAAAAAAACACATCCGTTCAAGCATTACCAATAGCTAGCTGGACACTTTAAAAAAAATCCTCTTTTTCTGTGGAAAATGTTGAACCTGGGACTTTCGTTTGTGATCATGAAGCTATAATTGTGAATGCTTGAATGAAGCTATTTATATTGTCCCAATCCTTTGCCCATTCGGCTCATAGTAATGGGTGTCGTGTGGATCATTAATTTGAATACGGTCGAACCGACAAGTCCCCTTTCTGAAGGGTTACACTTTTTCTATAAAAATGAAACCCTTTAATCTTAAAAGATAAATCATATATGGCCATACTTTTGTTGGATTCGTTAATCGGAACCTTTGTCTTGTGTATTGATATAATAACACTTTTTTAACTCCCAGGTCCAGTAATGGGGTCCTGTGGCTTGACTACTTGACCAGCAAGTGATCTGAATTCATTGTTCGGTAGGACAACGGCCCCCGAATATTCCATGAATGAATTAATGCGGTTATTAGACGGACGACTTACGCGAGACGGTTGACATTTCGGCTACATGATCGATTTCACTCCAGTATCATAACCCTATACACTGACAAGATCTTCCCGGTCCACCGTATATAGACACAGACAAATCCCATCCAGCGTGGCTAATTTCTAAAAGCAGACGATCCGGCTGCGAGAGTGAGACCCGTTTAAACACCTGGTGAAGACATACAGACACGTGACGTCACGATTTCTGCTATCTTCTGATGATAAGGTTTGGCGCCGCGCACATTGAATCCGCCGCGTGGCGTGTGTATGTTCTTGCGAAATCCTACACGTCCAGTCCCACTCGCAGAAAATTGAGTGGGCGGTCGACACGCTTCTTAACGCGGAACCCACGTGCTATTCGAACGTGAGTCCTCCACCTGCTGAGTTGTATGTTCTTGTGATTATATTTGTTCACTTTATTTTCTCGCGTTGACAAGGGTATGCAATCAAATGAGAGAATTGATTTCGTGGCCTGCATGTGCGTGGGCCGATCGTACATGCTTACTTTGTGTTAATACTTCGATGATATTCCTGAAAAACACATGGGCGGGTATGACTTTCATCACCTTCCCCCGTTCTTACGTGAATCGGTTACTTGAAATAGGCACGAACGCTTGGTTTGCTGAGAGAGTCCAAAAAGCTGCTAAAATCACAGTAATGCCTACTTGCAAGGAGGATTTAGAATGTTGGCAGAAGACAGTAATTCTAAGAAGTTTGCCATGATTGCAGGCTACTAATTGATTCTTATATGCCCTATTGTGAGTTGCAAAAATTAAAAGAAAAATCCCTGATTGATATCAATGCCTATTTTCAAATGTCTAAATTCAAGGAATTTGTATTTGGACATTTCATTACATTTTNCATAATCTCATTGTCATTCACATTTTCTTTGTTGTTACGTCATAATACCAGAAGCGCAGTAATTATATTTTCCCATTGTTGTATAAACTGTACGCTGTGAAGGATGCGCATTCTCAGTCAATGCTCTTAGCAACCTTGCCTGAGAATGCGCATTCTAAATATCAGAACTTGTTTTGTTTTCCCCTGAGGAAGAGGGCAGGTGGCCCCCGAAAATTTGGGACTTTTAAATAAGAATTATTGGCATTAATGCACACTTCTCGTCTCGTCTTTTATATACCAATCCGTGCCAATACGTGAACTAATAATATATATATATATATAAATTACGTGTAAACCAACAATTTCCACTTCCGATCAGTAAAATGTCTGCGAGCCTTAATTACTTTGATATGCATCAATTTAATGAAGCAGCTCATTTCATTCAATCGACCATATGGAAAGCTAGCTTCAAATGTTCACGCCTGAAACAAGTGGTCTGGATAGTTAACAGTGTGTAACGACAAAAACTGAAACTACGGTTTACGTCTATCGCAATGAATGCCACATCGATTCCCTCGAACGGAAATTACATTTAATTTCTCTTTAACATTCCTTTAAAGCGATAGACCAGTTTTGGGAGGAGGGCTCTTCAGATATTCAACTAGTTTGATACACAGATATATTTAGGCATGTAAAGCAACTTGTGAATACAGCAGCTCGTTTAACATCACTTTCTGCATCCTGTTCATTACGAATCTATACCTTTAATTCCCCTTTCCATCTAATGCAATAATATATATCAATATGTCAAACATTTTTTTAAATCTAAATGAAGTACAAATATGTAATTCAAAGAAAAAAATGGATTTGGGAACGAGCAAGAAGCAATGCTCGTGTGACACTGGTGCCTAGAAATAAATAATCAATTAATCATATTCATAGATTAGCAAAGAAAATAGGAAGATGGCAAAAGGGAAATAGGAAGGATTAGAAGGTGGGCTGATAGAGGGAGTGACCGTGATCTTAATAATAATAATGATAGATGCAATTTATATAGCGCACGTATCCACTCTGCTGAGTGCTCAAGGCGCTTTACATTACTATTACCCTGTCTGTAGCCCTGCAACCATTCACGGCGCACTTGGCATTTCAAGGAATGAATATTCCTGTCAGGTACCCATTCACATCACCTAGGTTGAGTGCAGCATAGTGTGGATGAATTTCTTGCTGAAGGAAATTGACGCCATGGGTAGGATTCGAACCTACGACCCTCTAGTTGAAAGACGAGAGTCACCACCACTACACCACGACGCCTGAGCTCCACATCTTTGTAAGTATGTATAGATATTTACATATTTATGTTTAGGTGATATATGTCTTTCACTGGGAAAAAAGATGAACAACATGTCTTCTTTTGACTTTTCTTATTTTCCTAGTACATTTCATGGCACATCTATCATACATTTTTATGTGCATAAATTGCATCTTATTCCTTTGTTATACTTCTATCATAATGTATTTTAACCTTTAAATTTTAGAACAAGTCTATGGTTGGGATTATTATTCCACATGTACTGCTGAAGAATGTTACGTTAAAGGCAGTAAACTACTTTTGCAAACTTAAATATGACATTCCAAGAACGGAGAGCTTCTTTGAATTTTCTGATGAGATGGAGCGTGTCATTCTATTTTATTAAATGAACCCTCCCAAAATATTGCAAGATTCATCGGTATTGTGCGAGCTATAAAATCTTCAAACGTGCAATGAACACTTTTGTGGCTGAGTGTGATGTGCCCAGAAAATTGAACGAGAAATATCACAGAGCTAAGAAGAGTTATGGGTCTATGGTGCGAGATGGTGGATTACAGATATATTTCGATTCGAATCGAATTTCATCGGTTATTCAACAACAAGGGATTTCATACGAGGTATGCTTAATAGATACCATGAATCCCCGACAAGTCTGCCATGCTGAGTGTCAAAGCGGTTTCCCTCCTTTAACTTTGGCTGGCTAATTGCAATGCAATCGGATGTTACATTGGACCATAAAGTACGATTTCTTCGTCGATGACGTCATGATTATGCTGTCTGATGTCATAGACAGATGATGTGATGTCATTAAAGATGCAATTAAGGATACCGTGAAGCGTGAATGCTATCGCCATGACCGTGTTGAGTTGTTACAGTTGCTGTAGTCTTGGGGTCAGTTTCACAGAGACGGCCCTGTGATCATATTCATGAGCATACTATAGCCAAGTAAATCAACAATAACACGTATTCGTATTGTATATTTACGGGACAAATACGATGACGGTCGGTGAAACTGGCCCTTGGTTACTATGAGAACTAAGGATGCCAAATAAAACATTTTCCCACAATTTGTAGACTTCCGGAAACAAGAATTTCCCGCGCAAATCCAGGGGTGGCACATCGGGAATTGACAATAGTGTGCCAGGATATATATCGATGAATTTCTTATCAAAAGTGCCTTGATTCATATCAGTGTATATTGATTGTTATGAATATAAAACAAACCCGTTGAATATAATGATTTATAACACACCAAAAAGTTTGATATCACTTAGGTCATGGATATAATTACCCGGATGTCCAAAAATCATCGAGGCTAACTGTTCCTTCCGATACAGAGGGTTTACCATCGCAAGAGAAGAAGAAGGAGGAGGGAGAGACGGGTCATGCCTGCCATCTTGCCGATGTGATTTTATTCCGATAAAATGATTGATGGAAACATCTCAGCCTAAACAGTTCGAATGGGATCATTGGCGTTTCCTGCGCCTAGTAAACTCTGCTTCATGGCACATGCCAGATATATTACAGTCAGATATGACGAGACAGAAGCAGATCAATCTATAGTCGGTCACTGCACCGTCGAATCCTCCGCGATGGGACAACGTAAGCCCAAGTGAGCGCAGATTTGAAATACGCTTCGTCCAAACTATTGACGCAACAGAAGCGTAAACCCCCTTTCTTTAATGTAATTTAAACGTTTTTTGTGTTGACAGATATACCCAATCCATCAATTGAGATGCACTACTGCCCCTTCTGAACATACAAGTTATGATCAATTTGGGCTTGGTGAAGGGATCAGCCTTTCTTGCTTTTCTCTTTTGACACTATGATCAAGCTACGTCTCTCCAAGGAAAATAGTACTTCTCATTCACTTGTCATTGACTAGTGAATTACGTAATTACCGTAGACTTTGTGCACAGACTAACCGCTTCCGGTAATCGATGGGTTAACCCTGTCTGATATAACTAATTTAGGTCTGCCGTGGCAAGAAATTATCGAGTTCCAAAAATACATTGGTCAATGTTGGTTTCAATTAAATCAAGATTCGAACACAAGACCCTTGCTTCGAGAGTCAGTACCTCAAGCCAATTTCTACAGACGCAGAAATCAAAATAATATGTTGAGAATCATAAGTGGGTTTACGAGACCGGTCAGCAGTATGTAAGACTCTATCGTGATTCGATCTGACAATTTCACTTTGTGGAGTGATAGATACATCTATGGACGATGAAGTTTCATGCCCAATTCAAGCCTCACTATTAAAAATGATAGTTTCTTTTAAAATTGATTGCAAAATTTACATGGTGCATATCATCAAGGAGATTCACATCGATAAGACATCAAGAGTTTCGCATCAGAAGAACCTGTTGTGTCTGTTGCGGGAAGTAAATGAAGTTCCGTAAAGCATCGAAATATCACCCAGTTATGGTCAAAACCATCCCTTTTATGAGGGGAAAACATATCTTAAGAACCTGCCTTAAAAAGGGGCTTCCTGCCGGCAATGGATTTGACCTACTTTAAGTCGTCTTCAACGTCCAGTGGGTTGTATTTGGAAGTATGAGTAAATATTGTATGCAAACGTGTCTTATTTTGACAAATGTATTAGCTTAATGAATAGCTCAAATTATCTTAAGCTATGCACTTTCAAGATTCCATGCATGATAACTGTTATTCCCTCTCTTTATACACATTGTTATTGATTATCGTGTAGATCTTTAGATCGAACAAAATGATGCATCAACGATGTAGGTTAATTATTGTTTCCTCAGATCACCTTTAACATTTCTGAGAAGTTTTCATTGGTCCTCCCTCGACACACCGACAACACCTCCACACGAAGACGTGGGCCTCTGAAACTTATCTAAATTCCTACTCACACCTTTGCGTTTTTACCCTGCGTCGACCCAGCGTTGAAAATTAAAAAGCCCCCTGGACGCACAAAGACGCGGGATGCATACGGTGGACTGACGTTCGGCATTCGCTTCTTGAGCGCAAGCAAAACGTCAATCACAGTCGGATCAGCATACACTGTGCGCTTAGGGAGCGGTTTTTTAATTTTCAAAATCGCTGGATCGACGCAGCCTAAAAACAAAAAGTTGTAAGTCAGCCTTTAGATGTATACCATGATAACAACAGAACAATGACTACAACACCGAGGTGTCCTACGTTGACATTTTCATCAGAAGTTTATCGCCCAAATTGGTTCTTTGTGCCAAAACAATTTGGAAATTGGTCTTTTCCCTCGCTGATCCGTTATCTCGACTGACATCGAGTCAAGATCGGTGTTTCATTTCGTTCAGTCTTAATGCAATCTTTCAGGCATGGGGTCGCAACCAACCCCGATTGACGCGCCCAGAGAGAATATGCCATCTCGGTGAATCATCCGCCTTCATTGTTGCATCAGATCAGGGATGCCACCGTGCTGGTATAGCTCTTGAGAAGGGGGAAGATCCTTTAAAGGCATGGGGTCGCAACCAACCCCGATTGACGCGCCCAGAGAGAATATGCCATCTCGGTGAATCATCCACCTTCATTGTTGCATCAGATGAGGGATGCCACCGTGCTGGTATAGCTCCTGAGAAGGGGGAAGATCCTTTAAAGGCATGGCTAATATTGTCAAAAATATAAATGAAATTTAGCCCCTTCAGTCGGTGTAATGTTCATTAAGCTTTTGTCCAAAACAGGAAACACCTGAAGCTTACAAGTTCATACGTCCAGTCTATTTCAAAAGACAAGTGATTTAACACCGATATTTCATCAGTGACCGGCCGGTCGTTTATATCTCTACAGAAAAGTGTGGTCCTCAGATGAAACTCTGTTGAGAGATTTGACGGGTAGACAGTAAACGTTCCGCTGGCCCTAAACCACCTGATTCCTGAACGCCAATCTATGTATGCTCTTTTCGTGTAGGACATGCTTTCTTTTTAATTCTGTTATACTTTCAGATATTCTTAGTTTCAAATATTTTAAAAGGTTCGCTTACATTTGAACCGGTATTGTGATGGTATGAGATTGTTAAATGATACCTTTAACACATCTGCCAGAGTTCACTCCCCTTTTGAAGAAGATTATCCCCGCGATTTAGGATATATCCGAGTTTACTCAACTTTCGTCTGGAAGACACATGATGTTTCCCCTCCCTTGGTAAGCGAATATTCATGTTAATTGACCTGTTAATTAGGAAACATGACAAATGCAAATCTTTTTGCCTCTGAATTATGTAGTCTAGGTTTACTGAGGTATGACATATCACTTTCATTTTCAAGTTCATTGATACTATAGTCTCAACTATTTTGATAAATAGAGAAAAACGTTGTTATTACTTCTTAGTTTTCAATTAAACAACAGTCCACAGAATGGAGAGATAAAGTGGACACACACATCAGGATGGTAGTTTCCTATCACTTAAGAGGGGGACTCTTCATGAAATGAAACACGTCAGCCTGTTTAGACAGACTACCAAATTCTCTTCAGAAGGGTGAGTGACTCAGCATATTTCAGACCGGGGGAAGACATTACTTACGAGGAGATCAAATCATTATTTGCGAAACTTCCATCTAAGCTCGGGACCTAGTAACCTACATAAACGTCGTCGACTTGGATAACTGTAATGCTTGAGAAACAGGAGCCGGATCTTGCTTGCGTCACTGTTTTTTTAAAGACAGTCGATCCCTCGAGATGGACATACGATGCGGAAGATGTTTGACTTTGGTCTGGGCGCAGGTAGACGATAAGAATGGTGCGGGTATCACAGTAGTCTCTGGAGATCCTCAAGCACTTTGTCCGTTGATATACTTCCAGTTTAATGGCGCTGATACCGATGACACCTTTCAGCTGTTTCATCATCGTCTAGGTCCTATACCAATATGTCTGGGGTGAATGCAAAATATATTGACAAAGGACGCTCTCCGCTTCTATGGGGCCTGTAACATAAAAGATGCAATTATACCTATGATGAATATTGATCGTAAGTCTATGACAAAACATGTAACAAAAAGATACGATCAATTTTCAATTAGTCGTTTCTCTTTTATATTACAGGCCCCTGATCTAGCAAAGTTTTCATATCCCATTGCTAAATTGATATTTTGATTGAAGGCTAATGTACAGTAAATTAGATTTGCAATCAGATCCCAAAATCGATGAAATTGATATTCTCAGTTGCGCCTAATCTTCCGTACGGTTGCTTGAAGGGAACTCTCAACGCCCCATGAACCGTTAAAAAGTCAATTCGATATAACCGGAAAATCCTGCTGAAGGAAGCACTATTTTATCAGATAATTGAAATTTGAAATTTCATACCTTGTAAAATTCAAATAGCTCTTTTAAAGACCCTTCAATATTCCATTGTGAGTGAAAAAGATATTTTCCCAAATAAAGCAAGCAAAATATAGGATGTCATGGGGAATGATTAAAATAAATTGGAACAACTCAAATGATTATATTATCGTATCATGAAGTCAACGCTGTTACGAGTACATCCTATAATCATTGGTATTTCTCCCAGTTACTCCCCCAGTATAAAATCAAATATGTGGCATTTTACCACTATTCAATGCTTTTCTGAAATGATTTCGAGAGAGAGAAATTTACTTTTACAGCGTGTATCATTAAATTGTGAATAATTACTTACTACGCCAGGAGAAGAAAATAGTGAGAGGACCGACCTTTAACGTCACCATCTGAAAGACATGACCTAGGCTCGAACCCACAGGGCAGGAACCAACCCAAGTCAATTTGTAACTGTCCAAGCAGCTTGACTTCAGGCACACGTCACGATGTACACTCCATAACTTGGTTATATGCCGTTGTACTGAACAATTCAACCAAAAGAACATCCTAATAACAATCGTTGTAAAAGTGAACAAAAATGTTACTGTATCATAATTCATTTAAAGCACTATTTGGGGCACAAATTGTTTTTTTCGATCATTAGACATTTTCTCTTTATTACAAAATTATAGTACTAAAACTTTGGCTTGCTGCAACATAAAGTTTCTGCAGGTGAATGATAAGAAGCAAATCATTTAACAGACCCTTTGAGCCCGCTCAATCTCTCGCTCTGATACCTACAAAGAGGGCGTGTCCCCTTTTCTCAACATCATCACACGTTTATAGGTGTGTATTTAAACCATCTTGCCCACCTGTGAGGAAGGTTCTCCTCGCGACATCGAGATCTGCAGTAGATTGTGTTTTAATGGAGCACGTGGATATCGCGATGAAAGAGTCAATGAGCTTCTGTCGAAAGCCACTGGCTTTAAAGGATCAAATAGGAGGATTGGGCATGGACGATTTGTTTGATGTAATTTGTCTGTTTGATAGCAAGTTATATCGTGTTATGGCTAGGGCACAGAGTCTGTGAATTATCATGTCATTACTTGCGCCTGGTTCAATGCGTCCATCGTGAAAGTTTTGTACTAAAGACAAACAAGACTTACAGAGGAATAATTACTTTCTGAGAGTCACAAGGGTCCATTTAGGAGGAACAAAATGCCACATTCTTCTTTTGAGGCATATTTCAAGTGTCTTTTTTGTTATGGTATTAAAATAAAATCAGACTACATACTATCAATCTGGAAATATTTCATGGACAAGTTGCAAAATATTTTTTTTAATGGAATCTGAACGTCCCCATCTTTTTACAAAAACTCAAGCTTAGCTAAACATTATGGCGTTAGATAAAGCAATATAATATTGAAGATATAAAACAATAACCTTCAGTGGCATTGACAGTTATGTAATGAAGGTGTCATTTAACAACACCGATAGTGTTCCAGGAAAGTCACTTCAGTATGTTAAGAAAGTGAGTTGAAATAAGCTTTTTTATACTACAAAACCCAAATATTTGGTGTGGATTGTGTACATATTCATTAATGGTTATTTATTCATTTTAGTCTTCTTTGGAAACATGGTAGGTGCATTTAGATTATATGAAGTGCTTTTTACATGTAGACGACTGGAACCGAAAAATCCTGCTTATAAAGTCAATGGGATTTNGACAAAAACACACACATACACATATTACCACACACTCACAAAGATATGTATATACTCTATGATTAAATTTCCATCATGTAAATCTTTTGTGTTTTGTTCGTATGTTTTTATACTTTCGAATCATATCGCAATCCAAGCCCTAGTTATGAGCAACATTCTGTAACCTATGTGGGCTTCTTTAACACTGTAATGAGGTAAGGGGGTCATAGAAGAAGCACGTTGCATCAAGTCGTGCTAATTCTCACACCCAGGCAGGATTGTTTCAATCAAGGAGGGGGTATTACTATCACCCTAGCGCGGAAGCTAAGGGTAGGCGCTTCGGCGCCTTGTGCTAGGTACTAGGGGAAATCATAAGGCGAAACTGGATGATGCTGATGACGTGTTAAGTAGGGATCCCTCCTTTCACCAGACACTGAGGGGATGTGTTCACACTACACTCTTAAAGCGTTGGGGAAAATGTTAACAAAACTAAAGGCAGCATACTGTCCACACACGTATTAATCAAAATATGTCACATACATGGATGAATTTTGAATTTCTACCAAACGTTTGACATATTTCGACCAATGCATAGTATATTGCCCATTGTTGGGTAAACTTTTGCCCAACTTCTTTAAAGGAAACCAACGCCTGGAATTATCGTGCTCTCATTGAGTAAAGAAAATCAGATAAACAAACTGTGAAAATTTAAGCTAAATCGGACAATCCGTTCAAAAGTTATACGTTTACAAAATTTTACAGCGATAATATTATCTCTGATGGGGATCCATGCGATCGGTACATTTGATCGGCACATTTGACGGAATATGTGACTACACGTTGGACAACTCCTCATTCACGCTGTATACAAAATTTGACACATAAGTGAACAAAATGCTTATTTTCAGTTGGAGTATAGCATTTATTTATTGATTNGGGGTATTACTATCACCCTAGCGCGGAAGCTAAGGGTAGGCGCTTCGGCGCCTTGTGCTAGGTACTAGGGGAAATCATAAGGCGAAACTGGATGATGCTGATGACGTGTTAAGGAGGGATCCCTCCTTTCACCAGACATTGAGGGGTGTTCACACTACACTCTTAAAGCGTTTGGGAGAATGTTAACCCAAACACTGGGCAACTACTGCTCAAGATATGTAAAATTCATGGTTGAATTTTGCATTTCCAACAGAAGTTAGACTTAGAAGTTTTAAGTTTGTATCGGGTTATGGAATCAGTATGAATGTTTAACATGTTTGGATGAATGAAAGGTTATCATGGTTTCAACCAGGTGCATGCGCGACGAAGATTAGAATGAGCTTTTATTTTCATAATACATTCAAATTTTGGATTCAGTTTACATACCACTGCTCAAATACGCTTCTTAACATTGCCGAACTTCTAAGTTACACCTTACTGTTGTCTACGGTCCCGCGCAATTATTCTGGAGTCATGAAGCAGGTGCGGATCCCTTGGATCCGCTACTGATGAAGTATTCACTTACAATGCTTTACTGAAATACTCACATACACATATGACTCCCAAGATACAAATCAGGCCTCAATGACAGTAGGAACTTGGTCTACATTTATAAAATGAATATGAATGTACACTTTCCGCATGGCACGAATGATTGGAGTAAAACGAAGTTTGGGTCCCTATTGTATAGATATTATGATCTGTGTATGAAATGGTTGATAAATATTCTAAAATGCTTATTATATTCACACAAAAAAATTCAAGTTCAATTTCATAACCACATGCTTCCCCGGTGAAGTTACCACAAGGAGCAAACACGCATGACATGTAGCAAAAAAAAAAAGAAGAAGAAAAGAAAAGATGTAATACTATTTAAAGGTTGTTCGTCAACGAAACCAGAGGGCGTTTTTGGATGTTGTATTGTTGGCCACTATTCTTATTACTAAGATTAATACCGGAGGATACCTCCTAATTGTTTTTTTCCTAAAAACAATGGATCATAAGTAACCTATACCAATCCGTCCAGTAATGTCGTGTAGGTGAATCGAGCTCAGAAGCCGAATTCTGAACCAATTCATATTTTGGCAATGGTACAATTAGAATCGGCAGCATTCGGCTGTCAGAACGTGACGCATCCTATCCATAGAGTATATACCTCTATGATCCTATCTCAGCGTTTTAGGAGTTTTTGAAGCGCCCTCTAAAACCCATGGTCAACCATCTTTAAACATGTGCTAGAAATCAATAGGTTGTTTCATTGTAACTTCACTTCAAAAATTACAGTGTAATACGATATTTTGTTTCTGGGTATNCTAGCGCGGAAGCTAAGGGTAGGCGCTTCGGCGCCTTGTGCTAGGTACTAGGGGAAATCATAAGGCGAAACTGGATGATGCTGATGACGTGTTAAGTAGGGATCCCTCCTTTCACCAGACACTGAGGGGATGTGTTCACACTACACTCTTAAAGCGTTGGGGAAAATGTTAACAAAACTAAAGGCAGCATACTGTCCACACACGTATTAATCAAAATATGTCACATACATGGATGAATTTTGAATTTCTACCAAACGTTTGACATATTTCGACCAATGCATAGTATATTGCCCATTGTTGGGTAAACTTTTGCCCAACTTCTTTAAAGGAAACCAACGCCTGGAATTATCGTGCTCTCATTGAGTAAAGAAAATCAGATAAACAAACTGTGAAAATTTAAGCTAAATCGGACAATCCGTTCAAAAGTTATACGTTTACAAAATTTTACAGCGATAATATTATC
Organism: Temnopleurus reevesii; assembly: GCA_036244855.1. NCBI lineage: Eukaryota > Metazoa > Echinodermata > Echinoidea > Temnopleuroida > Temnopleuridae > Temnopleurus > Temnopleurus reevesii. The sequence continues at coordinate 35,028 of BQKZ01001139.1, read as the reverse complement.
TCTGATGGGGATCCATGCGATCGGTACATTTGATCGGCACATTTGACGGAATATGTGACTACACGTTGGACAACTCCTCATTCACGCTGTATACAAAATTTGACACATAAGTGAACAAAATGCTTATTTTCAGTTGGAGTATAGCATTTATTTATTGATTCTGCATGTATTTTGAAAAGAATCATGTTGCGACCGTACTCTAAATTTTACATTAATCCACTTTTTTTTTTATTCTATGTAAAAAGTGAATAAGGAGTTGTCCGACATGACGTCACAGATTCCGTTGATGTTGCCAATCGCACCGATCCCCATGAGCGGCAAAGATCGTCATGTCTCTGTGACTTTAAAATTCATAACTTTTGAACGGATTGTCCCATTTTGCTCAAATGTTCAGTTTATCTATATGATTTTTCTTCATTCAATGAGAACATGATAATTCCAGGGGCTGGTTCCCTTTGAAGTGTGTATCAGGTCATGAAATCAGTATAAATGTTTTAGGTGTAAGGATGAATGAAAGGTTATCAAAGTTTCAACCAGCTAGATGAGCGACGATGATTAGAGTGACCTTTTATTTTCATAATACATTCGAATTCTGGATTCAGTTTACATACCACTGCTCAAACATGCTTCTTAAAGTTGCCGAACTTTTGAGTGACACCTTACTGTTGAAGAATGTTTTAACTTACATTGCTTTACTGGAATACTCACCTACACCCTGTACACACTTGACTTTCAAGTTACAAATCAGGCATGAATGACAGTGGGAGACTGGTTTACATTCATAAAATGAATATGAATAAATACACTTTCTGCATGGAACAAATACCTGGACTAAAACGAAGTTCGGATCAGTCTTGTATAGATTTATGCATGATCTGTGTATGAACTCGTTGATATATATTCTAAAATGTTCATTACATACACAAAGATATTTATGTTCAATTTCATAACCGCATGCTTTACCCTGTTGAGCTCCCATAAGGAGCGAACATGCATCACACGTAGTGCAAAAAAAAAAGTGGCAGAAAAGTACTACTATTTAAAAATTGTTCGCAAACGAAGTCAGAGGTCATTTTTGGATGATGTATTGTCGGTCACTTTCTTTATTACTAAGATGAATAATGAAAAATACCTCCTGTTTTTCCCTTAAAGAATATTGGTCTTACGCAACATATAAACTTACGGAGCGATATGTGTATCGAGATTAGAAGCCGAATGATCCCGTTCATATTTCGGCAATGAAAACATCAGAATCGACAGCATTAGGCTTCCAGAGCGTGGTGCATCCTATCTCAGCGCGTAAGGAGATTTTCGAAGCGCCCTCTGAAACCCATGATCAACCATCTTTAAACATGTGCTTTAAGTCAGTACGTTGTTTCATTGTAACGTCACCTCAAAATATATCTAAATGTATTACAGTGTAATACGATATTTTGTTTCTGGGTATATTGGAAAGCAATTTTTTTCTTTTGAAGATGGGTCCAATAGGCTGCAGTCATTCAAGTTTAGAAAAATGTCAGGACACGTTTAGGTGGTGAAAAGTAATAACTGCTGACAATTGTGGAGACATTTATGTCGTTACAGAAATAAGTATCTACATAAGCAGTTTTAGCAAAGGTTACAATTTCTCCTTTCAGACTGCAATGATTATGGAAACATCCACATCTAATTTTGCCTATACTTGTCCTTTTAAGTCGCTTGGACACATGCCATCAATATTAATGCACATAATTTGGATATTTCGGTGAACACGTGCCCATAATTTTGATATTTTGGGAAGACTTGGCGATCATAATTTTCATATTTTGTGGAGTCTTGCCGACCATATATCTATATACGCATGTATTTTAGAAAACCCTCTCGATACATCTCTTTGATCAATGCATTTTATAGAGAATATGAAAATATCAACAAAGAACATTTGTCATCCTGATAATTAAGTACGTCTAAAACGAAGTTACTGAAGTTTTTTTTATAATGAAATTAATAAGGAGCAGCTGATTCTGGGCACATGTTTCATCATAAGATGGAAACAAAGATATTTTGCCCGGGTTTGCTTGCAGTGAGTTTAAGTTGGCAAAGACCCTCCGATTCTGAGATCTCTTTCCGTTAATAGCCGCCATTTTGTGGCGTAGCCAGTCGGTTGGTTTTTTTATAATGGAATTAATAAGGAGCAGCTGCTTCTTGGCACATGTTTTACATTACGTTACTGTAAAACAAATCGTACAGAATATCTCACATCTCTCACAATTAGACCAACCGACATCGAAATGCTAGAAATGACATTTGAACAAAAGTCATTGTTCTCCCGGCATATATATAGTTGAAATTGCAATAATTTTTGCATTGTCATTTTCCAAAAGTCATAAACAATCTGACAATTACGATCAATAAGTGCTTTCTCCTGTTTTATTTTATGACTAAGGAAAAACAATCCCGGAGAAGGCGGTACTCTTTCCCTCATTCGTCATCTTAAGATGGAAACAAAGATATTTTGCCCGGGTTTGCAGTGAGTTTAAGTTGGCAAACACCCTCCGATTCTGAGATCTCTTTCCGTTAATTGCCGCCATTTTGTGGCGTAGCCAGGCGGTTGGTTCTCAGGGGGGAGGCGTCTGAGGTCATTGTCGAGACAATGGGATTCATGGTGTAGCTGAAAAAACGTTCTGTTAGTTTAGGAATTGCACGATGTGACCGGGGGAGGAGCTAAAACTGGCCCTCCAATTTTGATGTCAACCTTCTCCAGACCTCCCCATACCATCCTTCCCCTCCTCCCTCTTTCCTGCCGACCTCCCATCTCTATCACGTATGTGTAGAAGTCTATTTGTCTATTTTAACACTTCAATTTTCATTATTTCACAGTCTGTAACAACCGAAAACACTCATGAACACACAAACACTAGCACACACACACACACACACACACACACACACACACACACACACACACACACACACACACACACACACACAAACAAACAAACAAACAAACACAAACCTGCAAATCTACGACCTCTTCCCTTTAGAAGACGCTATTTTGTGAAGTAACTCGGTTTAGTTTAGTTTAGTTTAGTTTATTAACTCAACCACCCTCATGGGGTATGTGAGTAACAGAATACAACTGACATACAACATGAAAATGACAATAACAATGAATACACATAAATAAATAGGAAATATAAACATATGTATATTAGAAAATAAAGTTNACTTACACACACACACACATACACGCATCACCATTAAACTGTTTTCCTGTCTGCAAAACATTTTCATTTTCCATACTGTACAAATGATTGCAGTCCCAATTTGAAACACGCCCAAAATGTCCACTGCTCCTTTGGGGGACTCAGACCGCAAGGAAACGAATTGGGAAGTTGAGGAAAGACCCAAAGACTTGTTGATTAGTGATTTCATTGACAAATCACCTCCAAATTGTGTCCAGACGCTATAAAGTCAGCGTAATTACAGCAGTGATAAGGCCGTCACGCCTCAACCGTGACACGCGAACGCTTCAACATCTCATAGGACTTCTACATGATTTTATGTGACGTCATATAAATCGACGAGAGAAAAACTAAAAGGGAAAGGGGATGAGAGCAAGATCAACCAACAATTGCAAATATTGAATATCTTAAAGAATATGATTTCATTCGTGATATATTTAATAATTTGATATAAATTTGCGTGATTAATCAATTTTTTTTATCATTATGAATATTTTTATCCCCCACCTTATTATGTCATATTCATATTTATTCAATTCCGACATATGTGAAAAGCACCCCTTTATTAATAAGTATTTGAGCTTGCATGGATTAATCATGTCAATATAATATTTTCAGAGTGATACATTCCTTGTTCGTTATATGTTGTACTTCTCTTTTCGTTTGTCGTGAAAAATAGATTAATTCAATTCAAATCTGAGCAAATAAGAACTGACTAATTACAATCAGGTCTTTTCATGGGTACGGAGTTTGGAAGGATATGTAAACGAAATGTAAAAGGAACGTCGGTAGATATATAGACAGAAGGGGGGGGGTGAAGAAAGTGGAAAGGGAAGAGTACTAGTAGTATGAGTAGAGGAGGGGCGGGGATTAATGTTATACGGCAGGGGTATTTCATCACAGCGATCCTAGATCCTCTGTCATCACGACGGCTATCATCCCATCCCATCGTCTGCAGAGGACAGCTTTCCAGGGCGTTTCCCTTAGCAATGCATCATTCTTTACTGGTCGTAAATAGCGCGATTACAAGATGGAAAGATTGCAACCCAAGTCACACCTTGAGGCATATCAGCAGAGGGCAAGTTCCGGGTTCTGTTTCATTAAGCTGTTCGTAGATCAATGCATGACTCTGCGAGCTATTGGTGACCCTTTCTGCGGTGCAATTCAGCGCCAGCGGTTACCATTGAGTGCGAAAAAGGGTCACCAGCCGTTCGTACAGTCGTGTGTAGATCTACGCTCATCTTTATGAAACGCAGCAGAGGACAGGATCCGGGTTGTGTTTCATAAAGCTGTTCGTAGATCTACGCACGACTCTACGAACCACTGGTTACTCCTTCCTGTACTCAATGATAACCCCTGACGCTGAATCGCACCGAAGAAAGGATCACCAGTCGTTCGTAGGGTCGTGCGTAATTCTATGAGAATCTTTGTGAAAAACAAAATAGCACCCAATGACAGTCTTTGTAGACATGGGTAGTGTATTGTGCAAAACGGAGGACGGATTGACGAATTCAGATCATTAATCTGTCTCATTCAGAGCATAAACTTGACGATGGACGGACGAAGTTAAAGCATTTTGTAAAAATGGGTGGCACAGACGGAGTTCGAGAATTTTGTAAAGCTGAGGACGTATAGAGCATTTTATGAAATTGGTGAAGGACTGACTGAGTTAAAGAATTTCTTCCATGGTCAAAATCTCAAACACTTTTGTATGGTCATGAAACCCTTTTAGAGGTTATCCATGGGGCACCGGTATATTTTTCGTAACCTGAAATCCATACCCAATCTTGTTTGTAGATGACATGTGTTCAACACAATAATATACAATACTGTGCCAAGTACAGAAAATATGGACATAAAGAGAAGAGAAAATTGGAACAAGTAGAAATATTCAAATAAAAAGTTTGTTTTATTGCATTGTTTGCTGACTTGTGGGTATTGCGTATATGTAGAAGCTGTACATAACCTGATTTTTGGATCTGAAAAGTGTTTAGGTTTCTAAAAGAAGACAAAGGGCTTAAACCTGGTTTGAATAGGTTTAACATATTTGGCATTCTCCCCGTTTCATCTCCCCCTTTTTGCCATTTTTGCGAGGTAATTTTCTATTGACTGACCTATTTCTTGACTGATTTGGGTGATTGAAGTTTACTACACTACTGCATGACACAATATTGACACTCCGTGTTGAGGAGGTATGAATATCCTATATATGAGGTCGGATTGGTACACTAATTGAAATGGAATAGTTGGTTTTGCCTTCGATATTGATCCAATGAAGCTGGCAGGGAAAAACTGACGGACTGATGATGGTTTTTACTCTGACATGTATGCATGAATACGAGTTGAACTTTTGGCACTGTTAACAATTCGGCGCCATTAAATTGATATGTATATTTTTAACTCTATGCTCTTGCATTGATATTGCTATTACCCACATATCTGTACGATTTCTCTGTTTCTATCTTTTATATCACATCAATATGAACGCGTTTCCTCTCCCTCTCTCACACACACATACACACACAAATAAACACATATACACAAACAAACAAACAAACAAACAAACGCACACGAACAACCTTCTTTTCATCACCTTGTTGAAAAATCTAAACATATACTCACATCCACAAGATCACACACGCATAGGCACCCTCACGCTCTTCCCCCCTCTCTCTCACTTTCACCCGAAACACATACGAATACCCACACATACACACACACACACACACACACACCACACGCACACACGTATAAACCCACTCCGGGAAGATACCCTCACACACCACCACAAAGATGCACATGCATGCCCGTAGCATCTCATGGATACAGATCTACAACATTTAGAGCCTAACGCCTGACCGATTGGAGTATTTCGCAAAATGATTATGCATTTGAAATATTTGGGGACATATTATGTAACTACAAGGCATACTACCTGCTTCAAGTAATACAGTTTATGAAACAGGTGCATGATTTCGGGATGAAAATAAATTTTGCCCAAACAGGAGTTGCAATAATTATTCTAAGAACAAAAACGGAAACTTTTTTCTTCCACTTATAAAATAATGAAAGTTCATCGGAAATGGGACTGTTTGTTCCAGACGCTTTGCGCAAAAAAACATAAAATGTGCGGATGTGTTTACTTCGGAGACTGTATTTGTCTCTTCACCCCTTACATCTTCTCTACAAAAATCAATGCGAATGGAAATGTCGAATGACTTGATATGGGATTTAGCTTCAGGGAAGGGGATGGAATCAGAAATGGTGCGTCATCATTTCCTAAATATATACTTATAGTATTTTTAACTTTATAATGATGTGATGTTGTAATGTGTCCAAATATGAATTGCTGCAATATCCTTTGACAATGATTGCGGCAGATCGCAAAGCCTGAATATGACAACCCGGGTAATTTCCATAGCTCAAATGCATCGCTTCCCTGAGAAGAATATAGTCAAATACCCCCATCCCCCCAAAAAAAAACACACAACAAAACAAACAAACAAGAGAAAGGGGTCTCCCCTCAAATTTTGTGATCGACTTTGCAATTTTGTGCCCCTTTCGACCTATTTTTGCACCCTATACCTTCCACCCCGGGACACCGACCCGACCCCTTCCTCAACCTTCCCAACGTTATGTGCATGACCATTGTTGCAATCCAATTATGCAATGCACTGCTGGAGCTAGGTCAGGAAATGCACCGCAAGAGATTTTTGAATAAATTCAGATTTGTGAAAGCGGTCAAGAATTCAACGCCAAGGACAAAACATTAAACTCACGTCTCGATGTCAGCGAACGGCAGACTATCGGTGTCGACATTACCCCCGTACCTCCGGGCAAGGAGATCAGAAATATACTTGTTATTCGCTCAAAGGCTGGATAGAAAAGGGAAGTAACGATATGAATATTACATGAACTGATCAATAAGATTGATATACTAGCCCCCATTCAACTTGTAAGCGCATTTCGATGAATAGACCTAACATATCGCGCTCATGCAAGTTTGCCCAGTTAATTTCAAACTATTTTCGATAACAAGTATTCGTTATCGCCGGATACGTCAATGGTGTCGTCAAGATGTCAAGATATATTAAGCTATTGTTTGAGCCCAATTGCTTGCCAGTCCACCTCTTTTTTCAACGATAACCCTCCTGTGCCAACAGAATGGGACAAGGTAAACAAGCATTCACAATAGTTCCATGAACGCAAATGAAAGTATAGCTTCCTCGGTTTTTCACTGAACTGGTTCGAAACATGTTCGACAGTTCTCCGCAGAATAAGAGGGCCCTCAGGAAGAACAGTACTGCGATTACTGATGAGGCTATCCTGTTGAAATAAAACGTAATAAATAAATAAATAAATGAAGTAAATTTCTTTTGTGTGCATCTCGCTGTTGTGAATACTAATGGGAATTTGCCCAAATCTCTTTCCTTTCCTGCCCGAAGTGATTGCCATTGACAACTGATGTTTTATTTTCTTCTTAGTGACCTGAAAATGAGCCACGTAGAGCTATAAGTGACACAAAATAATTTTTGATTTTTCACAAAAATTGCCAGATCTGACCTAAAGATGATATTAAACTTTATTCTGTGCCAATTTAGACTCGCAAAGAGTGTGTAAAAATAACTTTGACCCCATTTTTTTGAAGAGTTGAACACGGTTATCCAATAATCTCCAGAAAAAAAACGTAATTTTCCATTCTTTCTTGCAAAATTTGTCAACTCCGTGTATTGCAAAGAAAATAATTTCATTCAGGAAAAACATCCTCTTTCCTCTGGCTATACAAATCAACCCACTTGATAAAGTGTCCGGGTGTTATGAAGACACGAGAATATGAATATTTCATATCTATTCTTGTCTCGGGCATATTGACCTAAGTTTAGAACATTACGTCATCGGTTCATTGATTTCGCAAAAAACAGGACCGATTGCCAATGGGCTCAACAACACAAGATTTCTTTTTGGGGAAAAGACAATGTGAAATTGAAAACAGCTGTAGAGAGAGTGAGTGATTTTTTGGAAGGGCTATTCTTCATCAACAAATATGAAAAATTGGGGAAAAACAAAAACAGGAAAAAGCTTCATAATCTAAAAAACAAAAAAAAAACCAAAAAAAAATGTCATGTTATCTTTTAAATTATTAAATGTCACATGCAAGAGTGGATAGTAAACGCTGTGTTGGTTCAATCAATATACCGCTCGCCTCACAATCTGGAGGTCCTGGGTTCAATTCCTGGCCGCATCATATATACTTTCAACATTCAAGATAATACGGCGACGTCAAACTGGAGCTGGTCAGTGGCTGCCGAGCCCGCGATTCAAATGGGCAAAATGAAACCAATGTCTACTGATTAGACTTGGAGTTGACTTTACGAAAAACACTCTATCATTTTTATTTATCATTTTTTCATTTTTTCCTTCATATTTCTATTTGGTCGGTTTCCGCGAGTGTGGAAGGTATCTTACAAATGTCATACATAGTCATCCTATTTTTTAACCTTTCGATTGCCCTCACCGAAATATTTTTCGAGTGACCATAAAATTTGGTCAAGATGTAATTGGGGGAGGGGTGCTGACCACACCCGAGGGAGGGGTAGATCATACGGACCGCACACGTCAGAGAAGGTTTAATAGAATTGGACTCTACGAATCAACACCGATTTTCCATCTGCTCGTTTGGCGCGTTAATGAACCATAGCAATGGGGGTCGCTGACCGAGAAAAACCAGCCCCGTGACTTATGACCCCCTTCTTCTAGTGAAGAAGATGGGGGAAAGTTGAGAAAAATGAAGTAAGGGGCTTCTCCGTTACACCATCGAGGTTTGGGTTCACCTTTGACAGCAAGGTTATATTTTATTCCTTTTGTAGTGTGAATCTCGGACCTAAAAGAATGGAATTTTAATCAAGACACTGCAAAAGCTAATGGTTTATTACATTATGTTGGCAAACGGGTTAGATTATGCCGAATCGATCTAACATTGCATTTTAATCAAAATATTTAATACAAACATAATTCCAAATTATCTCCAAATTATATACATCCTTTTGAAAGTATATAGCAGAAGTTTTAAGCTGAAGGGTGTTGGTAATTTTGATAATGATCATGATAATTCATTCAATTCAAGTACATACATATAGGGTAAAGAATATATAAACTGTAAAAGAATGAGGAGACAGCTTGGAAGACAAAAGTCTTATTAGCTGCTGCCACCAGATATACGGTACATGCATTTATATATCGCACATACCCACTGTGCTGAGTTCTCAAATTACTTGCCATTAATATTACACTGACTTTAGCACTTGACATTTCAAACAAATATTCCTTCCTTCAAGGTACCCACTCATCTCATGGGGGTTGAGTGCAACACAATGGGGAAGAATTTCTCGCTAAAGGAAACAAACGTTATCGCTGGGATTCGAACCTCCGACCCTGTGGTTGAAAGGCGAAAGGCAGAACTACTACACCACGGTACATCCACCTCTGAATTAAAGAGTATAATTGCACCAGAACATAACATATAATTTCACAAAGTGACAGTCGCGCGTATAGCCAAATGGTAATGTTGCCTGGCCTAATTTCATTGAAACGTCTTCTTCAAATAAGACGCAGTTCAATAAGATGCCCTCGGAATTGTTGTTGTGTTTGGACTTATTCGTCTTCGTGTAACACTACCCTCGTAAAATCCACTGCCGATAATGTTCAATACTCCGAAACGGTTGAATTTATCGTTGGAATATAATTTTAATGTTACTCAAAAACTTCATTAATTATCAAGTTGAAATAGGACAAGCAAACTTTTATGTCTCTCAACACAAAACATTCAGAGCAAAGTTTTATGATTTCACGCTCTACAGGAACTGACTAAAACAAAGTTTCTGATTGGCTGCTTGAAATCTCGTGACTTCAACCAGGTGATGGAAAAACAATTTCAAGTACAGCTAGTAATTAGTTTCTCTACGACATTTCAACAAATTCTAGGCCAGCCTAAAGAACCGCCGGCTTCGATCTAATGGATAGCCTTAAAATAACCGCTACTGCAGGTGAAAGGATAGACGTTTATGTTATCCCTACACGTTTTTATATAATAAATACATAAAGAAATGAAAGCAGACAAGGATGGGGTTACATGAAGTTCAAGGTATGGGGCTATGGGGTGATTTTTTAGAAGAAAAATGAGGTGATTTCAAAGTGAAGACGTCAGCCAAGACATCGCGCCACTATAAGAGGTTGCGCACTATTGATTTTCTTCCTTCATTCACGACATCTTCTACGCATCATCACAAACTAATACAATTCTTCCGACTAAAATGTGCGCTGTTACAAGATGTTTCAAGAAAATTAAATGTGAAGAAAGTAGCCTCATCATCAAATATTTCTTCCCGTTTTTATTTTTTTAAATTTTTTTTTAGTTTAGTTCACTTCATCCCCATCATCTACCTCAAATCAACAATAGAAAATGAAACAGAATAATTATAATGAAGATATGCTCTCAAATCTACCGTGTTTTCACGAAGTGACAGAAGTCAAAAGATATTGTTACATGAAGACAAAGAAATCCCAACATAGCGCTAATTCAACGGGCATCCTATCGAAAACATGTTAATTCTATATAGAAGGAAACGTTTCAATGGATTTGTTACTCATTTCGCGTAACAATACCTCTGGCTCCCGTCACTTCGTGAAATTTCCGAGTTTACGCTCGACAACGGAGTGGCTCAACGACGGGAGAATTCGTCAGATTCCTGCGTTCTTGCTAACCCATTCTTATTCCCTCCGTTGCTCTTAACTTCTGTTACGCTACTCGCTCAACGGTAGTATGCAAATTGAGTGTGACGAGCTTTCACGCCAAAATCCAAAGATTTGCATAATAGGCACGTGATACGTACGCTTGGCCGCATCTGATTGGCTACGTTCCTGCATCTAAGACGGACGTGGGATTGATCAAAAACCGTTGTAGAATTCTGCTCTTCGCCGCTGTTGTCACTGGCAACCGGCGAAGCCGACTTAAACGGGTCGAAAATGGTATTGATAAGCAATTTTGCCGTTCGTGATGACGGTGCGTAACCTCGCTAATATAGACGAAATAAGGGCAGCAAAACGATCTTCAATAAAGAAGGAGACAAAAAAATTAACATCTTGTCAATTGCCTCTCTAAAATCAAGTGTTACGTAACCACATTTTATCAGCACACTGTGTACAGGAATCTGGTTTTACGCTAATGTTTACATCCCCGCCTGACGTACATACATGAAGTCTGGCAGAATGAACATGGCCTTGCCATTTCTCGCTACTTCTCCCAGTCAATCGTTCGAGCGGGGAGAGAGGGGAAGATAGTAGGAGAAAGATGCACTCATATGAATAATTATTGGACTGATTACATGAATTCATGCATGGATTGACCAACCAGCGAGGCTTATTTAGGTACGCCCCCGTCTACGCCCCCTAATCAAAGTGCGGACACACGTCTGTTTACGTTGCTGTTGTTGTTTCATTTCTATGTTTTCAATTCGATGTTCCCGATGTTCACTATTCTAGTGGAGAGGGAATAGCATATGTGATTTGAAAGAATCAATTTTGATTCTATTTATTAGAAAATTGAAGGAAACTTTGTTCCCGTTCTTATTTTATTCATATAAAAGAGAAAACAACTAACAAAATGAGGTTGTAGCTATACTACAAAGATGAACGGGTGAATTATGTACAGAAGTAAGAAAATTACGATTCTCTTTCGTGAATACAAATAATAAGGCATTTTCAATATTTGCAACAGATGACACTTTTCTTAAAGAACAAGGGTATACTAATTCACCACGCTGGGATTAAAATGTAATGCAAACCTCAATTTACAATAAGCAATTGTCCTAGAATTCACAACGCAATAAATCAAGGTTTAACGCCCTTTTTTAAGTTAAACCAAATAAGACAAAATAAAACATGTAAAGAGTATTGCTACAAATTTACAACTTTAATCAATCGGCGGCACATCAAAGCAAGAAAAGATATTTAAGGTGATTTTCACACCAATCGAATCTTTTTTTTATATATATTTTCGATAGCTGAGGAATATGGAAGCTATTTACCATGTTTACAGTACATCGGGCAACTATCCAACGAGACATTTTGAGGAAAGAAAATCTAATGGAGCATGTTAATAATACGCCCAAGCCTGAACAGATTCATGAACATATTCATCAACCTTTTGTGGGTTTTAGATGTGATATATTGTTCATTTACATCACTTTTGGTGATCAATGAGGTATTTTAATCCATTCTGCTAGAGAATAGGAAAACCCATTTTCACATGTTGCCGAACAAATATTTGAATGGATTTCACCTTTTGAGCGCGGTCGCTTCAGGGTGTACGCGATGAGACAAAAAGAATATTATATTCTCCTTTCTTTTTACCAACTCTGGCGAAAAATTGGTCGTTAGTTCTGCACGATGAACATAGTGATTGTTCACGTGATTCGTGTTCTGGTTTACAGGATGAGTTCATATCTTTAGTTAAGGGAGGAGCCGATTATATATATATGTATATATATATATTTTACTCATTTCATTTTATATATACTCATTCATTCATAAAGTTTCATTTAAACAAGGGTAACCGCATCAGTATTTGAAAAAACTGTCTTCCATTGTGCCTGCAAGTGAACAAATATGTACAAATATATAAGAATCAAAACAATAACAAGAAAAAATATCAAAACGATCAACAGACACAGCCACAGACATAATGAAACAAAAATAATATAGGGAAGTGTACTTTAGTGAAGTGCATTTAAAAAGAGGATTTAACAGTATTAATAATATACAATATACTGAATAAATGAGCACCATGGTACCTTGATTTTTGCAATGGAATGCTTTTTTGGGATACGTGATGTACACTGGAAGCCTAAGTTAGTCCAAATAATACCACCTGCCTTAGTCTACTGGACCTTAGTCTACTGGACCAGCAATTTGGATTTTGTAATTGATAAGCATTTTGTTAGTCCAGCATTTAACGTTATAGTCCGATATGTCCAGCTACAAGACCAAGCTGGCCGCTGGACTAGAAAATGCTGGTCAATCATGCTGGACTAAGCTTATATACGTCCATATAATTGCTAGTGATTTTTTTTTTGGTTACTTTTTCGACGTCCCATCTTAAATGGGAAATTTCTTTGCTTAACAAAGAAACTTATATAACTGGTTTTTGTCATTCTATTAAAACTTCACCTTGCAACCAAAAACTTTTCCTGATGGACTGGGCCTATCGGACACCCTCTCAGTCTCTTTTTAACTTATGTCTTTAAACGTTGCAAATATGGGACAATGAAATGTCTTCTTTTATAGGTAATTAAGGTTCATCTCTTTTCACGTTGAGTTTATAGACATATTCCCATCTATGATTATGAAACAGTTTTATTTTCAGTGCTGAGGCCAACTATAATGATCTAAAATACGTCACTTCATAAGAGAATAATAATGATTTAAAGGGGCTATGTTATTAATCCTGAAAATACCCAAACAGGATATTTGCGATATGCCTCCTTGAACGAAAAAACTATACACATTTAGTTCAAGTTAGCAAATACTTCCTTTTCACGGCACAAAAAAAAACAATGAAAGAGGATGCCAGTATTTACAAGAAATCTTACACATTCTTTAGACCCTTCTGATACATTCCTTGAATATTTCGGGAGCAAATACACCACTTCTGTACATGATTTGGCTATTTTCAGGCATCGATTTAGAAAATAATAATTACTATCCGGTCAAACTGATGTTATAAGGGCTCTTATCAATTATTTAAATACTAATTTCCAGGAATATATCAAAGCCAATATGAAGTCAATATTTAGACTAATTTTCAAAAATAGATTCTAGTTAAATTGTTGGAATACTTGGCTATATCAAAAAGATCCCGTTTAATGTCGTATGTCATTGTCAAATTTATAGGGCAATGGTATATTTACGTCTGTCATATGAGGCTAATAATTTTAACACAAGTATTCACTAAAATTTTGCATCCGTAAACTAATCACTGACATTGAACTTATCCAAACCAACTCTACATATTTGTGGTGGTTCATGTTGACACAAAATGAAAACAAGATTAAAGTTGCAACATGTATACATATACCAAATTTAATTCGTAAGACTTATCAATCACAATTGATATGGTAAATATTATATATGACATTAAATTTTGTATGTATTATTACATAACCCATTTCATTGTACATAATCTTGCTTCCCAGAAAACATGCTTTATTTACTGGAATTGTTTTAAGACCGGAAAGTTGACTAGGGTACCATAATCACAGTGGAATATATATACTCAGTCCTGATATCTCGCATACAGAAAATCCTGAATATTCAAAAAGGAAAATATCGCCCTACATTTTCCTCCCTATAAGGAAAATATTGCCATAATAAACATTAATTTGCCGTTTCAAGTCTCATGGTAATTCTGAATTATAGCATATTGACCTCTTGATAATCAGCGTTATGTCGCCTTGGTTTGCATTGCTAATCTCGCCATGGGTATGCTTATGTACATAACCATTATCATAACTATATCACCTGATCATGACTGTAGTTGGCCGCAATTCAATCAAAAATATGAACCAATTACCACAAGTTTTCTAGACATGCCCCCTGCAAGGCTAATTTAACAAACTGTGATATCACTGGCATTTTTCAAAGTTCAAATACGGATGGAATACAAAACGGCAGCAATATTTCACGACGACAACAAAGACTTCAGACAAGTTTGTTTTCGCGCGCTTTCTTTGTCAGAGACTTTTTTAGAAGGAATAATTTTCTTGATACCCAAAATTAAGACATGGTTGGACACCATGCAGAGCTGATAAGCGTCATTGCAAAGGTGTAAATATGACTTTTAACAATATTGTATGCTTGTTAAGATGAGGCTCAAAATGAACGCATTAGGATTATTTTACGAACAACTAGGTCATAAAACAATAAATCTTCAGGTAACTTCTACTAGTAGTTCTCTCTCTGTCTCCCTGTCTCTCTCTCTCTCTACCCCTCCCCCTCTCTCTCCCCCTCTCTCTCTCATCTCTCTGTACCCCCACCCGCTCTCTCTCTCTCTCTTTCTCTCTCTACCCATCCCCCTCTCTCTCTTTCTCTCTCTACCCCTCCCCTCTCTCTACCCCTCTCCCTTCCCCTCTCTCTCCCCACCTGTCTCTCTCGCTCTCTCCCTCTCGCCCTCCCCCCCTCTCTCTCTTTAATCTCTATTTATATTTACTCCTTAGTTTTATCACATTTTCATTTTCAAAACTACATTGCATTATCAAATAAGCAATTTATTCAAAATCATTCATTTATTCAAATTCTCCTTTGATATCCTGATATCTTTTCATATCCCTGTAAACTATATTGTCCTATTTCAATACTGTGAACAATACACATAATGTATAAAGATTGTTGTTCTAATACGGATGAATTGTTCAATAAATGATAGTGATTGAGACACGATTATATATCGGTGGTTTAATAGTTTGAGAATTGTTGCGGGGAGACTTCATGCGGCGAGACGCGGTGTGCCAATAAACCGGCAAATTACTAACAATGCAAACATCATTGAAGTCTTCGCGTCGCGTTGCTTTTGGGTAAGCCACCAAATTAAACTGTTTAAACCCACCAAAATTTGGGTCAGAAATATTTAGGGTGATAGGGTTGTCGAACGACCTTTTCCCAACACTATCTGACATTATAATGCTGGTAATATTTACCGGTCATTTTGTGGCTCAGTGGTAGAGCGTCTGCCCCATGAACGGAAGGTCGTGGATTCGATCCCCGGCCGAGTCATACCAAAGACTTATAAAAATGGGACCATCTGCCTTCTTGCCAGGCGCTCGGCATTTAAGAAAGGAGAAGGGTAATACTAACTTTATGTTATGCAGGGCCCACTGGAAGAGCAGCTAGCTTACAGCTGAATGTGGCTACCCTGGGTAAATAAGATATTATTATTATTATTATTATTATTATTATTATTATTATTATTAATGTTTTTAGACAAAATTTCAAGATAGCCCATTCAGTGATAAAGAAGAAGAAAAATGAATACCCTTAAAGTGAATTCGAAAGACGTGGAAGTGCCAATCTATTCCTGACACGCAATTCCTAAATATTCATTTTTATCAAGCGATTTGTAATTTCGGAAAATCTCTTTTCGTTACAATCTTGCCTGCAGACAAATTCTCCGGACAAAGTACTCTATAATGCATCATTCATCTTGAATTTCATATTGTAGAATTCATTTCATATTGTTTTATCATTTTAATAGCACAGTGTGATTTTCTGTGAGTGGAGATAAAATTATGTGCATCGCAAACATGTTGTGCATGTGTTTGAGTGTGTGTGTGTGTATGTGTGTGTGGGGTGTATGTGTGTGTGTGATAAGAGAGGTAGCGGTATAGAGAAAGAGGGAGAGAGAGATAGAGAGAAAGATAGAGAGAGAGAGAAAGAGGGAGGGAGAAAGAGGAAGAGAAATATATTTATGTTTTACAGGCGTGTATCCTTCGAATCAATATTCTGGACGAAGCGTCCGGGGTTTCGAACCAGGGACCTCCAAAACTGCACGTAGCTAATACACTGCATCAAAGTAAATCTGGAGAGTACGTTGCACTTCAACATACAGGCGGTTGCTCTCCGGATGAACCCATTCCCATCTCGTCTATTAATATATCCACGAGGCAAGAGCAGAGACAATCTCGGATTGGAAAATGCCTATTTGAAGATAATAGCCGTTCGGAAATCAGGAGTGATTTGAAAGAGAGGAAAGCGTCAACAGATTTAGGAGACAAGAGATGTATTGGGAGAAACCCAAGGTCAATGGCGCGCCGTAGGATAAATGCTGATGAAAAGCATTGAGGGTCTCTACACGGTGTACGCGTGTGTAATAGTTGGCGGAGAAAAATAACGGCTTAGATCAGACGATGTCCTATTTATAAAAGCGTTATTGTAGCGTTATCATTTTCATAAGATTATCTCATTGTAAATTGTGTTACAATTTCTTGGAAGTTACGGGTTTTCTATTCTATATTCAATGCATATGGTTTGTGTTAAGGGTGAGAAATTAATTTTTCAAGTACGATCTCGTGCCCCTAAGGATGAAGCAATTGTATAAGTTGTTTTTAAGAACGTTTAAGTAGCTCTAGTCGTATTTTAGCATTTAGTCTGTTAAACCAATTTCAGCTGCCACTGTTGCTATTTCTCGTTGATAATAGACGATCGTTGAAAACCAAGTAAGGGAAAGACCAATCGGTCTCTGGGTCCGATTGTAACAACAAAAAAAAGATGCAATTCAACTTACGATGAACATTAATTTGATTTGATTTGATTTTATTCTATTCGTCATAATGCAAGTCTAGGGCAAAATGTGTACCAAAGAGATAACGCGATTGATTGCAAAATTTTACAGACCCCGGACTTTATAGAAGAAAGCAACATGAATGTATATCAGGTCAAATCGCTCATCAATCTCTAGTGCAGCTTTACCATTAAAATGCACTTCTTATGAACTTAAAGGTAGAATACTTCTTTTTTCAGCCTAAGATTTGACTTTCCAAGATTGTTGTTGTTGTTGAAGAGTACTAAATTTTAGAACTTATCACAAATCAATTAAGCACAAAGATTGGTCATGGTAAGCGCATTTATAGTTATTCAAATAATAAATGTTTTATTCGGGCCTCGAACTAATGGACCGTATATTCAAAATTCAAAACAGCCGTTGACCCCTCGGTGACCAATAGCGCAAGAATCTCTCTCAGTGCATATTCCACATGGTGTGGCAGTGTATTGAAGTGCACACTGTATGTGCTCTTACAATGTTTTGTGTGTGTGTGTGTGTGTGTGTGTGTGTGTGTGTGAGTGTGTGTGTGTGTGTGTCTGGGAATACGCTAGGAGTATCGCGATACCGTTGGTGTCAAAAATTAACTATGAAAGAATAGATTTTTATTTGAATTAAATATTCTGGACAGCATTCGACCAAAATACTTCATAGAGGTTATTATTTTGGCATATCCGAACTACACAACAAGTTGTAAGCATAGCCGTAATGTGTGCAAATGTATAGTTTTCTACCTTTAAGGTTTTGATGCAAAGACGCATTATAGATTCCGAAACGCCATGGGAAACCACCAACATGAAAGATAAGTCGACTTGAACTTGACTAAAGAGGCGAAATCAAATCAACGATCTCATCGATCAACCAATTTTTATTAATGTGTGAATCTATTTCACAATATGTATGGTCACAAAGCGATATCGCATATTCTTGGAATTAGAAAATGTCCTTTTAACTGATAAACTTGATACTAATGTTGATTGTACAACTTAATTGAAAAGATCATGCTAATGCTTTGTTAGGAATGTTTAATAAACAGGTTTTTATGGTTACTAGATAGATCCACCATGGTGCACTTTACTTACGATGAGGAAATTGATAAGGAACAAGAGCTAAATTGAGCGGGTGGACAACATGCACGCCCCACGAAGTGGCGGGCTTTGCGGGCACCAGCCCTCCGGGTCAGTTGGGGGGGGGGGGGGGCGCCCAAAATCGGCGATTTTTGGCGTTTTATTTTGCTTGTAGCTCGATTCAGCGCCCCGATTATTTATCACTTTTGCATTCGACCACACTTATGGACTTGGCCAATCCATTTTGTATAATAGCTTTAATTTCGTAATTACGAGTTATTGATTTAAGTTAATGGTGTATCGCTTAACTGATTCAATGTTATCCACCTTTGGTGACATCTAAAATATTTCATTTTTTTTTTATTTTTTAAAAAATTTTTGGGAGGGAGAGGGATCAATCAAAGTAAATAATGGAAGAAAAATATTACTGAAAAATAATATAATTATAGCAGAGCTTTGAATCAAGCAACATTACCCCCCCCCCCTCTTGAAGAAAATAAATTACAATTTGCAAATGCCTCAGAACGGATTGACAAAAGGCATCAAATCAGAATGTCAAAAGCCAGTGGCGCCGCAATTTGTGTCTAATAAGGCGGCAAAATGGTACCGGGAGAGAAACTCCAAATAGAACGCATGGGACTACTAGGGCTCAAACAAACCATATCTTCGACCGTTTTCATGGTTTTATTCGCTATAAATGTCCTATTAATTCTCGAATTGCCTGACAGCAAGCGAACCGGTAGGTGGTTGAGCAGAGCACGCACTGCCCCTGTCGAAACTAAATATGTCGTCCACAGGAGCATTTCCTGATTGCATAAACCAGATTTAATCTCCTGGTATCAATCGGCCTGATATAAAGACACTCCTAGGAAGCAAAATTGAAAGAAAATTGATAAATTGATTTAAGAAATGAAGATAACATTTCTATTTACGGAACAGAAAAAAAAGATCTCGCAATCGAACCGAGATGAAATTATCAGGTAATGTTTGTTATAAATGTATTCAAAACTGAAGGCAAACTTTCAATGTATTTTTAGTCAATATATCTTTTCAATATATATATATATACTTAAGGAAAATAATTACAGTTCAGTTTTTAGTGGATAATCCTTTAGGAGTGAAAATTGGCTGGTATAAAGAGTGAAAATTTTGAAAAGGTGGTCAGCGCAAAATGGGCACTGAGCGTTATTTTATATTTCAGAGGTTATAACAGAGCCCTGTAAAGAGAAGACATGATTGAATGAATAAATAAATCCTTATTTGTCCATTATAATATATCATTATCACTCATGCAGAATATTATCATTAAATGCAAATTTGTTCCTTTTACTACGAGGAGCATTTTTATTTCTCCGATTCTTAGTTTTATCTTTAAAATTTTTGATTGATTGATTTCATTTTCCGTCATAAAAAGATGCACTATACAAACATACAACGAGCAAAAACATGAAAATATATCATTAGAAACTAAACAATCGACAACACAATGCAAGACAATGATATTTTTAAAGCAAACAGAAGGAGAGAAGACAGCTGGATAATCCATAATCCGCCTCACTTAATAGTGCTGCTGGTCTTCCATGGGGACCATTAGAAGAAATGGGGGAGAAAAGAGGGAGAAAGGGAAAAGAAGAAACATGATTTCAGCTCGAGTTCATTATGACACTTAATAAATGATTAGATAAACATTTTCCGATTTCTCCTCACACATCTAGTGCAAGGATATAAAGATGCTAATTAAATAATCGCTCACATTTACACCTTATCTGGCTAAACGAATCCTGGATCTACGGCTTGGCGTGCAAAAATGATTGTTAAAATTTATTTTTCCAAAATATAGTTGCAAAATAAGTCAATGAGTAAATCATATTCTATCTAATAATGCAACCAACTTTTAAAAAAGAGGGGAACTAGGAGAGAAAGAGGGAGGAAGAGTGGACAGAGTGAGAGAGAGAGAGAGAGGGAGAGAGAGACAGAGAGGGAGAGAGAGAGACAGAGAGACAGAGAAAGAGAGAGAGGGAGGGAGGGGGGAGAGAGAGAGAGAGAGAGAGAGAGAGAGAGAGAGAGAGAGAGGGAGATGGAGAGAGANGAAAGTCAAGAATGGAAGAAAAATATTAATTAATGACATCAAAATAAAATGAGAGCAGAGCTTTGCATCAAACAACATTAACCCTCCCCCCTTAAAATAGATTAAGATTTTAAAATGTCTTACAATGGATTGACAACAGGCATAAAACCAAAACTACTAAAGGATAGCGGCGCCACAATTTGTGTCCAATAAGGCGGCAAAATGGTACCAGGGGAGACACACCGAATAGAACGCATGGGACTACTAGGGCTCAAATATACCATAACTTCGGTCGTTTTATTCGCTATAAATTTCCTATTAATTCTCAAATTGTCTGACAGCAAGCGAATCGGTAGGTGGTTGAGCGGGGCACGCACAGCCCCTGTCGAAACTAAATATGTCGTCCACAGGAGCATTTCCTGATTGCATAAACCAGATTAAATCTCCTGGTATCAATTGGCCTGATATTAAGACACTCCCAAGAAGCAAAATTGAAAGAAAATTGATAAATTGATTTAAGAAATGAAGATAACATTTCTATTTACGGAACAGAAAAAAAAGATCTCGCAATCGAACCGAGATGAAATTATCAGGTAATGTTTGTTATAAATGTATTCAAAACTGAAGGCAAACTTTCAATGTATTTTTAGTCAATATATCTTTTCAATATATATATATATACTTAAGGAAAATAATTACAGTTCAGTTTTTAGTGGATAATCCTTTAGGAGTGAAAATTGGCTGGTATAAAGAGTGAAAATTTTGAAAAGGTGGTCAGCGCAAAATGGGCACTGAGCGTTATTTTATATTTCAGAGGTTATAACAGAGCCCTGTAAAGAGAAGACATGATTGAATGAATAAATAAATCCTTATTTGTCCATTATAATATATCATTATCACTCATGCAGAATATTATCATTAAATGCAAATTTGTTCCTTTTACTACGAGGAGCATTTTTATTTCTCCGATTCTTAGTTTTATCTTTAAAATTTTTGATTGATTGATTTCATTTTCCGTCATAAAAAGATGCACTATACAAACATACAACGAGCAAAAACATGAAAATATATCATTAGAAACTAAACAATCGACAACACAATGCAAGACAATGATATTTTTAAAGCAAACAGAAGGAGAGAAGACAGCTGGATAATCCATAATCCGCCTCACTTAATAGTGCTGCTGGTCTTCCATGGGGACCATTAGAAGAAATGGGGGAGAAAAGAGGGAGAAAGGGAAAAGAAGAAACATGATTTCAGCTCGAGTTCATTATGACACTTAATAAATGATTAGATAAACATTTTCCGATTTCTCCTCACACATCTAGTGCAAGGATATAAAGATGCTAATTAAATAATCGCTCACATTTACACCTTATCTGGCTAAACGAATCCTGGATCTACGGCTTGGCGTGCAAAAATGATTGTTAAAATTTATTTTTCCAAAATATAGTTGCAAAATAAGTCAATGAGTAAATCATATTCTATCTAATAATGCAACCAACTTTTAAAAAAGAGGGGAACTAGGAGAGAAAGAGGGAGGAAGAGTGGACAGAGTGAGAGAGAGAGAGAGAGGGAGAGAGAGACAGAGAGGGAGAGAGAGAGACAGAGAGACAGAGAAAGAGAGAGAGGGAGGGAGGGGGGAGAGAGAGAGAGAGAGAGAGAGAGAGAGAGAGAGAGAGAGAGGGAGATGGAGAGAGAAAAAAAGGACAAAAATATGATTTTTTTTTTTATTATTTGGCCGGTGGGGAAAATTAATTTTTGTCGTTTCAATTCTGAAAGAAATAAATTCCAGAGCGGATTTACACAGTAATTTCATGTTCAGACACATTAATAACAATTTCAGATTGCGTGTAAGATATTATGGAGGTATTCAGACGATTGTTTATTTTTTCTAGATCAGTTCAATAACAGACTCGTGGCTTTTTTTTCAGATTATAAAAAGTAGATTTTAACCCCTAAAAAATCCCTCCTAATAACTGATACCAAAACATTTGTACAAAATTCGTAGCTTGGCAGTAAGTGGGTTAGGTCATTATTTTTCCAGGTTTTTAGGGCAGCGCACAATGTATTTGATCTCTTTCGGACAAAACAACCGATATTCTGAATTCATGAGGTCCACAAGTTCAGATTTAACTAAATGAAGAAAATTTTCAATCGCACGTGCGTTGACCCTAGAATGCCGAATTGTCTGCATTCTTTTACCGACAAAATTATGATTATGAATGTTCACCAGACTAGACTGTGGTTTCCTCGAAAACATGAAGTTCAAGAAAAATGGGTTAGAATTATGAATAATCGTTATGATAGATGGAGTACTATTTTGTAACATGAATTGAATAAAAGAGAACATCAGAGAAAAAAAGTGGGGTTCGGCATTGAAGATTTATTAAGTGTGAAATATGTTTTTTCTTTAAATTTTGTGTTCTACTAAAAAAAGTTGGATGGGAGGCGGAACTATGATATTCTATTTTTATCAATAATTCTCAAATTCACATGAGATACGGTCACAATTGCACAGATAAAATCTGTACAATCAGTAATATATGAAAATAAAGTTTTAAAATAAAACTATAAACTTCATGATGAATATCTTCAATTTATTGTACGCACACCATTTTCGCCACATGAACACACAAACCCCTTCTGTTTTACCAGTATCTCTATAATTTTGCTCTGTCATCCAAAACATATCTGCGTGATTATCCCCACACTGTAGTAATCGAAAATGTCGCGAAAATAAAATATTACACATGGATCAAAATATTGTGACCTATATCAAGGTCGAGAGAAATGTTTTCAGCTGTTATGATAAAGATTTGTTTTAATTTCTTTTGTTTTCGGACACCAGCTTGTTTTGACCCGTGAATACCTCCTATTTTACGCTATCCTCCGAAACATACATACATACAAGTTTACCACCAACACTGTAATAATCAAAAATGTTGCAAAAATTAAATATTACACACGGATCAAAATATTGTGACCTATATTAAGGTCGAGAGAAATGGGGTCACCCGAGTATCGGCTAGGGTGTTGTAAAGTTATGCTCGTGGAATCCCCTGATGATGTATGAGCACTGTAGTCTACGGGTGCAGGCTTTTGGCTTCCATTTTCCGCAATAAACATAGTGGATGTAGGCCTATAAGAGTCTACATTTTTATACTAATTCACACTAGATGAAAAAGCAATGTAGTTTGTGATTTCAGACTTTGTATCATGCACAGCATATGCACAGTATACACGATATAATATTTCCGAAAAATTAAGTCGAACGCCAATTCGATGCTCCTTTGTAGTGCTATTTAAATCGAAAGCGGCTTGTTATTGTTGTGTCCGCGCAATTTAATTCACGGCGTACGGCTCTGTTGTCCATGGCCGACTTTATTTTGCGGGAATAGTTTTTACCGTGTCAGTAGAAATGGCAACACCGAAAGCCAAGGGCCTGTGCCTGTAGACCACGCTCTCTGCACGCTATGTCGGTCAAGCCAGGGTGAAAGCATCGGCAGGGGAGGGGTGGATCAAACCCCCTATCAGAGGTGCTGATGGGTGCGATTCAAGATAGCCATCGAATAGCCCCTAAACGCTCGGCCACACAAGCAGGGCGTAACCCTTTGAAGAATAGGATGATGATAGGTGCTGGGTCCATGGTGATTGGTTGGGGGAGGGGTGCCGGAGATAGAGACATAAGGAGAAGGTGGAGGAGGAAAACAAGGAGAGGGGGCGATAAAGAGATGGAGAGGGTGGGATGAAAAGGGGACTTAATAACAACAATGACAACTAAATGCGAGAAACATTGAAATCGGAATTGAAGAATAAAGACACACCACACACGCCCTGCGTTCACATACATACATACAACCCACACATATCACATACACACAGACACACAAACACTTACACACACCCACACATGTACACATAAGAAGATTAGAAGGGTAAATATAGAGATATAGAGAGATGTATGGAGAGAGAGGGGAGCAAACACACAGAAAGCACGTAGGTATGTTATGGTATGGTACTTTATTCCCAATCGTTAAAAAGACATATAATATATAACATGATACGAAATAAGAATACATTTGGCAAATTTACATGTTAACAAAAACATAACTTGCAAATAAGATTGGCTGGATTGCCCTTTCAGAAGAATTAAAATAAATACTTCTGTTCTTCCAAGAGGTCCAGATATACAATATAAATAACTATGGTGAGAATATAAAAATATTAAAACTGAGGGATAATTATAATGTAAATCTAATCCTCATGTAGTACTAAAACAACGATAAAACTTAGTAGAAATATAACACATCAGGGAGAGGGATATTGGAGTAGGATACATAACAGGAAGTTTATAAATAAAGATAGTATATGTAATACATACTTCGGAAGAAAAACAAATAGATAGATAGATAGATATATATAGAGAGAAAGACATCCAACAGGGCGTGGGGATCGACATGTTTCGCATGCGACCCAAGACCTTTTCCCAATCTGATCCCATTCTCTTTGACATCATACAAACAAAGAAAAACATTAAATAACAACGACAACGCCGTGAAAATGATTTCATATCGTCCTTTCGATCCCATCCCCACCGGGCGATTATCGATTTTGAAATCAAGTATCGTTGGTGATATGTATTTCGATCTTTCCTAGAACCCATAGGCATGGTAGGGGGTAGGTAATATTGTTTGTTCTAGGAAAAGGAGAGTGAGAATCACATCTGAAATCAATTATGAATCGAAAGAATGAATATTGATATACAAATCTTATCTCTTCTTCTGTTTGTTCTGTCTTTCGGTCTTCATGATATTACAGAGGAGAAAGCAATACGTGCACATCTTCTATAAGTCGGTTGTTGGAAGATTAAAGCCCACCGCACAACTTGTGACCGGGTTACAAGCCGATTTTTTTTAAAAGAAATTATAATTGTATCTTTAAGAATTATTTGAACACATAGAAAACTTTGATCGAGATTCTGAATACTCAGATCAATAGTAAAATCGAGAAAATTGTGGCCCATTTTACAAAGTGAAAAAAAGTTACGATAACTTGTTCATCGTAAGTCATGTGGAATCCTTAATGCTTATTGGCTATTAGTACATCGCTGTTATAGTAGATACCATTAATTGTAAGTTTAACGGGGTCTCGAACGTCTAGATAGTATTCCAGAGACATTTGTATTTGAAATACGAGCAATTATGATGTCCAAACAAGTATCCAAAAGAGTAACACGCATTGTCATTTGTAAAACTCTGCATTCTGCTTCTTTTTGGGCGTTTGCCCTGGTTTTTAAGATGGAAACTGTTTCGAAGTGAGGTTTTCAGCACCTAGCCGGTAGCTTTCACGCCCTGATTTCGTAAGCTTTCTTGTCGGTATTCAGCAGGACTCCTATGACTATACCTTGGGAGGCTCACAAATTGGGTCACTGCTAAATGCGCGAAAGACTTTACTTTCGTTTCTCGACATTGTGATACAATATACATGTTTTGCCCTCCTAATAATCGGGATTTAGTTTTGAGGATTCGGTGACCATAATTGATAAAGTCTGTCTAAACGTATTATCTTCATTCCTCGTCATTTATTGATACAAAAGGCCACAAAACAAAGGTGAAAAAAATGATTGTGTTGAAAACCGGGTTGTTGAAATTAAAAGTCTCGGCTGTCAAACGCTCTCATTCAGCGTTGAGCAATATCTTGTGTCCTGTCCTCCCCGTAATATAGCGGTATCTAGGTCAAATAAGGTGCATGGGATTTCATCGAAGTAAGAGCGAAGATTTATGTCATGATACAGTGTGGTTTACGAAATATCTTACAATAGTAAAGGAATTTCCCCAAACCCCATCACATGGCAATTTTTTTACACTCCTCAATTGAGACAGAAAAAATGTAAACCACTGAAGGGGAAAAATAGAATATGCATGCGCCTGACAGTACGATCTAAAGAAGACATTGAATGGATGCAGGTCTAACCCTTCTCGTGCACGAGTTATGAATATTCCACCAGATTTATTGATTCATATAAAATGGAGCTATTAGTCTTAATAAAATCAAAAATGTAAATGTGGATATTATAAAATGTCTTCCGAGGACAACAGTTACTCAATAACTGATGGAGTCACCAGGCTGAAATAAAGATAAAGATTAATAGAAAAAAAAAACCCACCGTGCATGCAATATCTTACTATCTAATGAAGATAGAAAATGAGTGATGATTTACAAAACAATATTAGCATCTTGTTACGTAATAATTCATCTATGCACGTCATATTTCAAGGACTTTCATCGAGAGTTTGCCAAGATATATACTGTTATAGCGTAACAGGCGTGACACATTGGGTGGAATCGCCCGAACTACAGCTATTACTATCACTACAGCCCAGGCATTATGTGTGGAGGCGCTGTGGTGTAGTGGTCATGACTCTCGCCTTTCAACTAGAGGGTCGTATGTTCGAGTCCTACCCAGGGCGTTAATTTCCTTCAGCAAGAAATTCGTCCACACTGTGCTGCACTCAACCCAGGTGAGGTGAATGGGTACCTGGTAGGAATATTTATTCCTTGAAACGCCAAGTGCGCTAATGAAGTGGCTGCGCGCTAAAGCCAGGGTAATAATGCTGCAATTGTAGAGCGCTTAGAGATTAAGTTGATAAGCGCTATATAAAAGCCGTTCATTATTATTATCATTATTATTATGTTACAATATACAGAGGGTAGTAAACAAGTGTAAGTTTTTGAACAGTGATAATTTCTCGAAAACATCATCCACATAAGAAACAACAAAAACCTTAAATACATGCTGGTCAACTTTGTGCGACACAACAAGTTGCCAAAATCAACTGGGTCAAATTTACAGCATTTTATTTCCAGATTACGACAGTTCGATGGCATTCCTCAAAGTTTATTGTGCTTGTAACTGATTCCTATCTCTTATACTATACTTTATATTTCTATGATTGTCTTGAAACGATTGCGAAGGAATTTACTGATGTCGGGGTAATTGAGGTGAAACTTTTTTTTTAATGGAATTGCCAATTCAGTTCATGTGGTGTGTTACTATCTACAGTAGATAGCAAACTGTTGTATGTTTTTAGAAAAGTACTAAATTGTTAATCTTAAAAGCTATGAACCCGCAAATAATATACTTGTTTTAGACAAGCCAAATATACAATCATTTTTAAACAAGCACTGCTACTAACACTATAGTTCATGCAACACGTTTCTATCTACAGAAGATAAACAAATTTAGGTTTTGGGTCACTTTTACGTCCTTGGTGCTTAGTGCTGGATATTCACACGTTTTTGTTTTTGTTTTTGTCTTTGTTTTTTTCACATCCATACGAAAGTGATTTTTTAAAGAAATGTAGATAAGAATGTCATTTGTGATAACTCTTTAACTAAGCTTGGCACAAGAAAGGCCTCGTGACTGTGAGTACTTTGAAAGTAAGATGAGATTTCGAAAAAAAATCATGGTAAATTGTCCATAAAGCTGGGACATGCTTAATAAATGGTTGGCCTTATGACGGACACATCTATCAAAACATAATCATTGAGTTGCAGATTGTTATAATTGACACGAGTCTGACAATAGAGACTTAAAGGGATATAGAAAAGACGTGTTAAAAAAGAAAACAACTGCAGAAATGTTCAGCCTCTTTACAAAAGCATTACGGTTATTTAAGAATCTGGATAACTTATTTTGGGTATGAAATCCATATATCGTTTTGTGAATACAGGTTGAAGAGATAGCGCGTTTCAATTTCTGAACAGTAAATTGGGAACTGATTACCCGTATACACTTAATTTCAAGAGGCTCGATTGTCATAAATATGGAAATAGATTCAATCACTTTCGCCTATACATCGTTTTTCGTTACAAATATTTGTAACGAAAGTATTTTGTGAAAATTGATGACTCACACTGTCAATTGTGGCTTATAAAAACGATTCATTTTTACATTCTTCTGTCTCGTATAATTGCTAGCATTTCTATTCGTTTCAGGAGTAGCAAATGCTTGAAAGACAGTGCTTAAGACATCTAAAAAGCAAGCTAGTTTTCTGATCATATAATGTCTCGTATATTGATAGGAGAAGTTAGTAATGAAATGAAAAATCAAGGTTTACCATACTCAAGAAAATTAGAGCACGATAAACAAAAATAGTCAATACATTTGTTATTACACCCATAGGCCCTACACATTTTGAGAGTGTAAAACATGGAAAGAGTCAAGCGTGTCATCAATGCCCCGATCACATAGGACCCCGGAAGCAACACGATTCAACACGACTCTTCGTGAATTCACAGTTAACTGCCTTCAAACAAAGAGTCATGTTGAATCGTGTTGCTACCGGGGCCCTATGTGACCAGGGCCTAATGACCTGTCAGTCTTAACAGGTTGCATATTGAATGATCGAACCGCTATTAATAAGAAATCGCGTCTAGTTTTCTTCACTACTGACCTTTACCACAATTTATAAGGTCACTTAAGTGACGTATCAACATTGAATTGAGCTTCAGTTCCTAGGATGGTGACTAAAGAAAGAGCACAAAAACAGCAAAGTAAATAGAATTTACAAAATTGTGAAAAGTAAGATTATCAATATTGTGTGCTGGACAATGCTTAATTCGATTTAATTTAATTGGATTTCCCTCGTTCCTTTAACATAAAGTTTCACAAATTGAACATATGATATGATGATGAAATACAAAAATAACGTTTACATTTACTTTAATAATTCCACACAAAAGCTAGCCAGATAGTTGACAGACTTTACTGTTAAACCTCGCTACTGAAAGCACTCATATTAAAATACTCTTATTCTAAAATGGCTCATTTTTGTTGTGTTTAACACGTATAATATTAAGTTAAAACTAGCACAATTTATCTCACTCAAATTCCAGATTTCGTTTGCAGAACCTCAGCTCTAGTGAATCTTTCGGAGAAGAGCACAACAAATACCGTAAGGGGATTACACGGGCTTTGTCTCCCAAACCAATTTGTTTAACGATAATTTGAGTCATTATTTGCTTGAAAAGGAAGCAGCGAGGGGAAGCCGCAAACTTGTCGTGATGTCATACGTAATTTCTCGACTCGAAACCTCTTCAACAATGCATATATGGGACTGGGGAGATAATAGAAAACAAGATTATTGAATTCGAACTGCAGAATTGTATTGGTTTATATCACCAGTGGCGGTTAGTTCGTGTGGTGAATAAAATCTCTTGTGTACATTTGAAGATGGTAAATTTAGGATGAGAAGGTTTGTGAATGGGTGCTAGATAAAGGGTGTAATGGGGGTGATAATTAGGAGGATTACATAATGAAAAGAGAAAATAATGGTAGGATTAAAAGAAGATTTGTAGGTGCTTCCCAACAAACTGTCTAGACCGAGGTGAATTGGAAGAGAGGAGAGGGAAGGATCTGGGAAGGTCGCTTACCTAGGTGAAAGTTGGTACGACAGGTTGATAAAATATTAGTAATTCAATCTGATTAAATGTGCCACGATTTATTCATAGTCATTTATGCATACGAAAGGGTGTGGGAGGGGTCGGGCGCGTCCCGTGTAAGAATTTGATGAAAATAATTAGCAAAAGGGGCAAAACGTACTGAGGATCCCTCACATAATTTGATTACTAATGAAAATTCAATCATGTTTTAAATTGCACAATACCATGAATTGTTTTTTTTTTATCAATTATACAATTTACCAATGAAATATTTTTTTTTAATGAACACTCTTTCTAACTTACATTCGTGAAACCAAAAAAAAATGAAAATGAATACAGAGACGTCAGAAAACACACACAAAAATTCAGGAGACTGGCCCAAGCTACTGTTACGCTCTTAATCTCACTATACTGGAAAATCGTGCTGGATAGTTTGTATGGCGGTAAAAATTGCACCTCGCGTAATCATCGGTTTACAATTTTAAAGAGAACGAACTTTCACTGATTTTTTCATTACTTGCATTTCGTCCGTTCCCATAATAGCTGTCGAATCTCCGAAATTAAGGCGAAATTCGGCGAAGAGTTAATACGCCGAGACGATTGTTCCGCATATAGACTCGTTCCTTATTCGACCACCCCAAGAATAACGACTGCAAATAAGACGGCAATAGAGCAAATAGCAACATTTGCTTCCCGGATTTAGAGTGGTTATTAACTTCTGCAAGTGAAGAGTATTATTACCCGGTTCATTGCAGTTGCATCCGCGCATCCAGGACTTGGAATCCGGGGAACACCCTTCTAAGAGTTGACTAGTAAAAAAAAAATGGTCATCAGTTCAAATTTGGCGCCCCCCTCAGGTAATTTTGCGCCTCCGTGGACATGTGGATGGTGGGGTGCTGACGGGGCTGACAAGCAAAAAAGCAAAAAAAAAAAAAAAAATAGGGTCATCAGCTAAATTTTTTTACCTCCTTCAGCAATTTTAGTGTCCTTTTTACCTTAAATTTGGCGTCTCAAAAGCTCCCGCCCCCACGGTCCGCACCTGGGTTGCACTTCGATGTCACAAAGTCTTTATCTTTGAACATAATACATCTATACATCAGCAGCAACATAAGTTAATAACCATTTAATGATAATGGGCAACATGAGAAAAGTGTAGAACAACACAAACAGGGAAGTAACTTGATTCAAACGGTGTAACAGTCGACATAATGTATCCCAGAGTCAAAATTTTACTCCGTTTCAGTGTTAGATCGAAGTCAATTTATTTCCTATGCCAATACGTACGGGATGGGGGGGGGGGTGAGGTAAACGTGCATTGCAAATGCAAGCTATAAGAATATCATCCTTACAAATATCAGTGGTCCTGTCGTCCCACTGGAAATAGAATTCTCGCTATATAAATAATTGGAATTGGAAAGCTTTCATGAATCTAAAATTAATGACCCCTTGTAACCAACAGAAGACAAAAAATCTGAAGAAACTGGTTGATTAACAACATTCTGTCAATGGCAGGCTCTAAAACATTAAAAAAAAACTTCACAAACTCTTCAATCCCGCGGATTGTCGAGGAGTCGTGGTCTGGTGGTTAAGTCCTTGTACTTCAATCATAGGGTCCCGGGTTCGATTCCCGTCGGCACTAATTTGGCAAGAAATGTATCCACACTAGTCACTCTCACCCAGGTGCTATTTTGGGTACTGGTATAGCATGTATAGAAAACAACCGTCTTGTGGTTGGTTTAGCAGTGCGCTCCTAATAGCAGGCGGCTTGCTATGAATCCCATGACCGGATAATATTGATGCGAGCGCTTTGGTCAGTTCTGTTATAGGAACTGGTAAAGCGCTATATAAAAATGCATTTTATTAGAAGAGAACGATGCAGTCGACGATGAATACCGACGTGACCTCGACATCTACTTCACCCCTCGATGACCACCAGCAGCAGCGTCTCATTTCGGGATGATCACGACGCCGATCTGGCGGTTGAAGATTAGGACAAACTCATTCACTGTTCAGCTTATTATTAACTCGTGTATAACACTACAAATAGGGAAGTAATTTGACTCAAACGGTGTTACATTTAATATATCCCGAAGTCAATAATTTATTCCGCTATAGTGTCAGATTAAATGGCGAGGGTGACTGTGGAATCCGAATGGGTAAACTATAAGAATGTATTTAATCCTTACAAATATCCCCTGTCAATGCCTGTCGTCCCTCTAGAAATAGAATTTGGGCTTCTATATGAAAATTATTGATTGGAATTGGGAGATTTTCAGGCATCTAAACTTAACGTCCCCATATCTTAAAGGTAAAATACTTCTTCTGCAGCACAAAATTTTACTTTCCAAGATTGTTGTGTTATGTTGAACAGTCCTAAATTTTAGAACTTATCACCAATCAATTAAGCACAAAGATTGGTCATGATAGGCTCATTTATAGTTATTTCAATAATAATTCTTCTTTCGGGCCTCGAATTATTGGACCGTGCGTTCAAAATTCAAAACAGCCGTTGGCCCCTCGTTGACCAATAGCGCAAGAGTTTCTCTCAGCGCGTATTCCGCATGGTGTGGCAGTGTATTGAAGTGTGCACTGTATGTGCTCTTACAATGTTTTGTGTGTGTGTGTGTGTGTGTGGTACCGTAATACGCTAGGATTATCGCGATTCCGTTGGTGTCAAGATGAATTATGATAGAATAGATTTTTATTTGAATTAAATATTCTGGACTACATTCGACCAAAATACTTCATAGAGGTTATCATTTTTGTATATCTGAGGTACGCAACAAATTGTAAGCATAGCCGTAATGTGTGCAAATGTAGTTTTCTACCTTTAAAGAGAAGATGTGAGGAAAATATTTTTTGTTATAAACGGACCTCTATTATTTGCAGACTTGAGAACACTTTGAAAACCTTTCCAAACCCTTTGATATCGCGGGCCGCGAACAAAAGATGAAGTCGACGATGAACGCCGACATGACCTCGACATCTTTTTCACCCCTATAAATGACCATCACCAGCGGTGTCTCATTTCGGGATGATCACGACGCCGATTCCGAGGTTGAAGATCAGGGCAAACTTATCCACTGTTCGGCTTATTAACTCCTCAAGTGTTTCGTCAATACCGTCTCCTGTTCAAGCGATTTGTGACTAATGATTCGGTCATCCACAAGCCCCCTTGGCTTCGGACGTGTCTTGGAATATATTGAAACCCTCCTACAGATTTCATTTGGGCGTTTTCAAGAAATGGCAGCTGAAATGTTTACACATCTATTAGCAGTATTGAATTTTAAGAACAATCTATGGACTTCATGGAATGTGATCAGAATCGATTGCATCTTTTTGTAAAACTTATCTCTCTATAGTATAAACGAAATATTTTCGGAATTTCGTGAAAAATAGATAAGAAATTTTGAATGGTTTACCAATTTGATAAAATTTATATTTGGAGGAAAATGAGAGTATGTTGATTATCTTTGGTCAACATGTCGGTTTTTAAAGAATACACACACGTATTATACATACCCCCACTCTGATGCGAAAATGTTGCGCCCCACGGCAAATTTTCACCTCCTCAGGAATTGACAAGCAACCCCTCCCCCCCCAAAAAAAAACCATACACATACAAACAAAAGAGGAGGGCGTGCTCAACTCAAATTTGAATCCGAAGCAATTTCGAACCCCTTAGACCAAAGATCTTGTTCCCCCCCCCCCCCAACATATCCGAGGGCCTAATGCCCTATGAACATGAAGAATATAGATTTCCAGAGTAAACTGGGTTTTTTTTTATTAATGATCGTGCAGAAAATTATTTCAACGAAGAATGTCCCGACATCTCCCGATTATTAGAAAATTGGAATATGATCCCTATTTCTATGTCGATTAAAGGGCTCTGATAATCTCTCTCTTCTCCATTTCATTATTCTTTTATTTTCGTTATCTGCTCTTGTGATATATTTGGTAACCATTCCATTTCGTGATATTACTTAACCATCCTACATCTCTAGCCACCCAAGGTGGGAAAAACGGCAAGGACTTTAAACAACACCTTCTCGCTCATGGTGTAATTGCGTGTCTAGGATAACACTGATTTTTGGCGAAACGTTTGATGTAGTCATCTTTCACTCAACAATCAGGGCTTTCAAAAGGAGATAATTTTTACTGTCAGAAAATAAACAAGTTGTTCGTCGGTGAAAGTACCCGGCGATGCGACGGTGGTTACGAGTGAAGAGATAGATAGCATTGAGAAATATGCATGTGAACTTGACGGTTTCTTTGAAGTTTCTGCATGAAAGGTAATTTATGACGATTTCTTGCTTTGACCAGTTTTGATCATTCATATTTCATAACAGTTTCTATTTTCAACAAAGTGAATTTGAGGTGCGGGCACTTAAAAATGTTGTTGTTGATTCCCCGAAAAGGTAAATCAGGGCGAAGTTCAGTATAGATTCTTTGGTATGTGTGGCATCGAATCAATATTGTGCTTTTGATTATTTCATTACGTTAATATTAAAGAGCAAGGGCCTGTTCCCATATATACGCTGCCAATAAGCCCTCTTCCTATATGGCGGACCATGATACCAACGCCATTATACAGAATATTGTCGATGGTGAAAACAATCAGGCAAAAAAAAAAAGGAGAACAATATTTGGCTGCCCTCGAATGCCATTTTTGAAAAGAAAAGCATCGATCGTTCATTGTTTTTTTCAAAAACAATTCACATAATTCATGATGAAAAAATGAAAAAGTTGGGAGTGGAGTAACGTAAAACAGTAAAAAATTACTTTTCAGGTTGCATTTGACATGTTTGTCTACAATTTTCTGTGATTTTTTAATACACCACTTTCGAAGTATAT